>JSUI01006422.1:0-60495 GCA_000833645.1 Huntiella omanensis
CTTCGACAAATTGAGGTTCTTCGCAAGATGATCCCTAGCAACCCCGCCAAGTTCATGCAAGACAAGTAGGAAGAAAAGCTAGTCTATGTATAAACAATCTATAAATACTTAATTTCATCGCTCAAGTCTATGAATCCTATATCCTCTTTAGACACCCAAACTCAAGCAAAGTACGACTTCCACAAAACACCCTCCAGATCCTCCAACTCCTCCCGACTAAACACCTGCTGATCCACAGCCCAACTATCTTGTCTAGTCTTCTTGAAGTCTGACAAAATAGTCTTACTGGCCTTCCCCACAACACCAGAGTCATTAGCCGCCTTGGTAGCCAACAGAGCCAAAGTCTTGGGCATCCAGCCAGGAGGTGGCGAAACATACGGGAAAGCCTCGATAAGAGCACCAAGACCAAGCACCGCCGCGTGTCTCTTCACAATCATGGCATTGATCTTCGCAGTCATCTCGGCCGTAGGCTCAGTAGCCCGGCCGCGCTTTTTCGGCATGGGAGATTTCAACAAGTTGGCACGGAATCTCTGCTCCAACTGTAACACAATAGCATTACGGATGACAGCAGGAGAGCAGCGAATCATACCAGCCAGTGTCGAAGCAGCAACTTGACGGACCTCGAGCTGAGAATCCAAAAGCATATTACTGACCGCATCGAAAATCTTGTCGCGGAGAGAAGCGTCAATGAGGAAGAGACGACGGAAGTAGAACACTTGCATGTTCAGGATAGCTCTGAGACGCTGGTGCCACATAGTTGCACTAGTGCTAATACGAATCAAAGCCTCCACAAATGCTACGTCTTGTCCATCGCGGAAAGGAATGTTCGGAAGCTGCATGTAAACGTAGTATGACGCCTTCATGAGTTCAGGGTCTTCCTTGACATCCATCATGTACAGGAACTGGTCCAGGAAATGAGTCGCAAAGTGCGGTACTAGCATGGTGCAAGCTTGACTGTTAAGGGTCGCTTCAACCCATGTCAGTACAGTCTTGGACCCGCATGTGTAAGAAGACTGTTCCTGCTGTCCGGGACGACGNTGAGAATCCAAAAGCATATTACTGACCGCATCGAAAATCTTGTCGCGGAGAGAAGCATCAATGAGGAAGAGACGACGGAAGTAAAACACTTGCATGTTCAGGATAGCTCTGAGACGCTGATGCCACATAGTTGCACTAGTGCTAATACGAATCAAAGCTTCCACAAATGCTACGTCTTGTCCATTGCGGAAAGGAATGTTCGGAAGCTGCATGTAAACATAGTATGACGCCTTCATGAGTTCAGGGTCCTCCTTGACATCCATCATGTACAGGAACTGGTCCAGGAAATGAGTCGCAAAGTGCGGTACTAGCATGGTACAAGCTTGACTGTTAAGGGTCGCTTCAACCCATGTCAGTACAGTCTTGGACCCGCATGTGTAAGAAGACTGTTCCTGCTGTCCGGGACGACGCTCAAGACGCCACTTTTCGAGTTTCTCGAAAACTCCAGTCATGATATCTTTGAACTCGTCCGTGGTATCATAAGGACGAATACCTAGAGGCCCACTCTCTTTATTGGCCTTGAGCAGAGTGTCCACATTCTTGAAAGATTCGTGGTAAGAAAGGGTAGAAATCCAAGATAGCGTTCTACCAATCGCTTCACGAACTGTCTTGTACGGGTGATCCAGGTGTTTCAGCAAATCAGCCTGAATAGCTGCGGCGTTGGGGAAATGCCATCCAGCGATAGCAAGCAATATCTCAATCAATCTTATCTTTGATGACTCTTTGAATGCAGCGTTGGAGGTAATGTCCAAACGGAAAGACGAAAGCCGAGTGTAAATTTCCAAGGCGCGACGAGGATCCTTGGCATCAACAATAAGGTGCACGCAACTGGTCCAGTATGAAAGGTTCTCAGGTGTCAGGTCATTCTCCAGAATGTCAAGTAGCATCGGCGACGCAAACTCCCATACAGGGTCACGGAACTCTTTGGGGTCGTCAGTAGAACCACTGAGTAACGCACCCAAAATTTCAGCAGTCGCCCGGTGCTGGTTACGGTCACTCCCGTCCCCGTACACCTCCTTAGTCAACTCAATGACGTCATCCATCTTTACCGCGGTACAGCCGTAGTACATCAAGTCAAAGACATGCATCAACAAATAGGTATGTCCCAAACGGAACCTGTCAGCATTCTGGTCACGGGGTTCCTGCTTCATGAACCCAAAGAGCTTGCGAAGCCAATCCTTCGTCAGCATAGCACCAATGTGACTGCGAACGTCACGCTCCAAGTCATCATAGTTGTCGAAAGGCTTGGGGTTGGCATTGTGGGCAATATATGTCTTGCCCCAAACCAACCAACCAGGGAAGTCCGAGTCGATGCGGGTAGTTTCTGACGGATCGTTAAAGCCCTGCAGATATTTCTTGGTAAAGTCCGGATCCTCCGAGTCTACNATGATTTGGAAAAGACCCGCCAATGCTGAAGAAAACTGGGCACGGAGCGACGGGTGAGGATCATTCACACCAGTGACAGCTAAATCAAGGTACGCCTTGGGAGAAAGCTTGTCAAAACGAATACACAAATTTGTCGCAAATAGGTTGCATCTAGTAGCAATGCGCCAATGCGCATCTTTGGTCATCTCGCACATCTCGAGACCAAGGGCCGCCTTAAGCTCCTCAATCCTCTGGGCCCGGAGAGACACAAACCGCTTACGCTTTTCAATATCCGCGCTCTTATCCTCTACAGGCCGCAGAGGTAACAAAACCTCCTCCTTCAGATCGCAGGTCCTACGGAGCTTTTTACCAAAGTCGATACACTGCTGAAGTATCGAACCTGTGAGAAGTTGGATGGACGGCTTGTCAATAGAAGCAGTGTCAATGTACAACTTCACAATACGCGGCACATATCTCCAGTCCTTAAAAATAGAACTAACCAGAGACGTGCAGAACAAAGTATAGATTCCTCCCTTGATGCGGGAATGATCATCCTTCTGCAGCCCGAGAGCCCACTGATCCACGATATGCGGGATAATAACCGACTTCGCACGGGTCAGTGACTTGAGGGCCGCATCTTGGGCATTTTGTGCAATACGCCGGACGTCAGCGTAAGTTGAAGTGCAAGACTCGGCCAAATCCAGAATCAGCTGCTCATCCAGCTTACCCATACGCCGAGTAGTCGTCACATGACGCAGACGGTGCAAACGGTAGGTTTCAGCACGCTTGATGAGCAACGGGCGTGGGTATTGCTTGCGAAGTCCAGAGACACGGAATCCCTGAGTATCGGTCTTATATATACGCAGCTGACGCTCAAGAGGACGAGCCGAGCGTTCCATGCCCACATCCGTGATCCAAATACGATACGCGAAATAGAGCGTCTGGAAGCAGGATACATCATCCTCCATGTTGTCACACAAAAAGCGGTGCACAGTTGAGAGAGTCCGCCCAATGGAATCACGAATCTCGTGAAGCTTGGCGTACTCGGGTGACTCACGGTCCAAAAGGTATCCCCAGTTGTAATTGAACTTGGTACGAGTCTCATCCGCATCAATCTCAATGTCAGCAAGAATATTATCCTCGCTGTACTCTGCATCCTCGTCGATATCCATAGCGTCGTCCGCAGTATCATCGGAAGCAAGACCTGACTGCGTGGNTTATATATACGCAGCTGACGCTCAAGAGGACGAGCTGAGCGTTCCATGCCCACATCCGTGATCCAAATACGATACGCGAAATAGAGCGTCTGGAAGCAAGATACATCATCCTCCATGTTGTCACACAAAAAGCGGTGCACAGTCGAAAGAGTCCGCCCAATGGAATCACGAATCTCGTGAAGCTTGGCGTATTCGGGTGACTCACGGTCCAAAAGGTATCCCCAGTTGTAATTGAACTTGGTGCGAGTCTCATCCGCATCAATCTCAATGTCAGCAAGAATATTATCCTCGCTGTACTCTGCATCCTCGTCGATATCCATAGCGTCGTCCGCAGTATCATCGGAAGCAAGACCTGACTGCGTGGCACGTCGGGGGTCAAACATGGGGGAGATTCCAGATAGAAGCATCCTGATCAAACTGAGAAGTCTGTCGACTTCGTCCGACCATTCCTTCTTGTGACCTGTGCGAAGAATTGGCGAGTCGTCACTCATCAAGGACACAAGTCGATTAATGGCATTTTGAGATTGTTTTTCAAAGAGAGAAATTGCCAAATCAATCTCCGCAGTAGACGGCTGGTGCCAGTTCACAGTAACCTCCGAAGGAGACGGACGAGTTCCCCAATCTTGAACTGTGATGCCCCGCTTCACAACCTCAGGTTCAAAAAGATTGAACTCAGTAGGGTACACATTACTCAAATTGCAGAGAATGTGATGCAGTAAATTCGAGATATGGAGAGTAGCCAGACCTTTGCACTTCTCCTGCATGTATTCGATGACCTCAATAACCTCCTTGTGGTGCTTAAGGAATTCATCTCCTACGTAGACCGAAACTTGACCAAGCATGGCTATGTACCAGACAAGGGCTCGATCACGTGGAAGAATTTCCGATCCACTATTGCGGGCTGAAGCCGCATTATTGTGATCAATCTCATTGCGAATATTGGTGATGAGCATAGGTACGAAAAGCTTCAATACCTTGCTAGCGTTGACACGGCACAGCGAACTAAGAATCCATGCAACGGAGTCTCTCGCCTGGTGAACGACCTGGTTGGTGACAAAGTTGAACATCTTGTCTAAAGCTTGGTCGAAAAGCTCTGGGGACAAGGACGCGAACACAGGCCACAAAGCGGCCGGGAGAAGATTAATAATACTTTCTTCGGGAGACCCATTGCGTACTGTAGACCCATCGGGCAGGTTCTCCAATAAGACAAAGACCTTGTCCATTAGAGACAAGACAAAGTCTCTAAACAGGCTTGTAGTACATATAAGGATTCCTTCTTCCTCCTTGTCTGACATGTTGGCATAGTCTAATGTACACTCTGAACCTTGGGCTCCCATCATTTCAACCTGCTCTTGGACCCAGTTCATACCAATGTCACCAGTGTTCTCTGATCCAGGAAGCGCCTGAATTGGAATGCTGTAACCAATGTTATGGATCAAGCCCAAGGCAATGCTAGTCTTGTGTAAATCATTGGGGTCAATACCAGGCAATGCCAAATGAAGCAAAGAAGTGATGTGACATCTGTATCCCTTGGTACCCACAATGACGTTGGTCAAGGACAACAGACCCTGTAAACTGGCTGTGGTGCGATGCACCTCGTGGAGACCCTGAAGACTGGGGTAAAACCGCTGGAGCGACCCAGGCAGTATCAAGTGGGGACACAGGAAAGCCAGATTCTGGAGCGCGCTGACGTAGTATGAGGATAGCCTAGATCCCTTGCTGAAAATACCCATAAACGCAACTTCTCTCAGACTCAGGACAAACCTCTCCTTGAGCTTCTCGTTGATTTTCCGCTCTTCAGGAACCTGGAGCTCACCAGACTGCTCGCGGTTGTAACGGGACACAAACAAATCCGCCAGATAGTGAACAAATTGGCCCAGGAAGCTAGACCAGCCGCCAGAGTTCGAAGGATGGAAAAATGTGTCAACGGATTGAATAAGGGCCTCTAAATTAGACATCATCGAGCTTTCAGCTTCGAGACACAGCGGGGAAAGCGAATTAACAATGAAGCGTGCCGAATGATATGAAATAGGTGATTTCTTCTGGTCACGCTCCATGTATGCTCCCACACCGGCATGATAGTCTATGCTAGAATACGCCGAGGCAGTTTGACCAACTGGAATCTCGGGCAAACGTAGTAGTGCAGTAAACACATTGTTTGACTGTTCCTCGGTAAAGATACCGTGTGGTCCAAACTGGACATGGTTGCACTTCAGGTAACTTCTAGCAAATGCAGAAAGTAAATCCGTGAAATAGATATCAAACGACTTGGATCGTGGAACCAAAGACCAAAGGTGGAAGAAGGTAGGGAAGATGTCTTCCGGCTCCATCCCTTCAATGGGCTCATCCAGGAATGTCGTAGGTAGAAGACAGACTATAGCACCCGCAGCAGTATAGGCATTCGCCATATCTGATGCAGCAAAGTATGGAAGAATCTCTTCTAACATAGCTTTGCGTTCTTTAGGGTCAAAGAAGGGCTGGGCCACGGTAATGAGTCGCCATACAATCTTAGATGACCGACGGCGGTTAGACTGGTGTGGTGGGAGTTCGGACGGTAAAATAAGGGCTAGAATCTCACGCCAGATCGGTCTCCATGGCAAAATGAGGTCTTCAACTGGTTTAAGGTAATGCATTTGTCTACAAGGACAATCCAATGTCAGTAACCGAGCGGCGTTCAAAGAAAGTAACAAACTTACTTAGTCAAGCTGATCACTTGGCGAGTGAACTTATCTGCAAACTGGTTTTCGATACCAGGAGCGAGAGCAAGCTCATAGTAAAGCTTTACGAGAGCCGCTCTCCGTTCACGCGGCATCTCAAACTTCAAGTTGGTCCAAGCCGAGAGTTCTCGTGTCCAGCGAAGAACGCCCGGGGAAACATCATTAGCCTTAACAGCCATCCATAGATTATCACAAATCAATGAAAGAGCGTCATCTCTCTGCTTCTCCGTCTCCACTGGATACGGCATCAGCTTGTCATATGGAAAAGTCCGGGGCCGATGGCGCCGGGCGCCATCAGAGCCATCGAGAGTTCCGATCGCTGAGGTAGGCGATGTCTGCGAGGGTGTGGTGGTGGCGGTGGTCGCGGCGTCGTGTGTGTGTTTGAGCAGGACCAGGTGGGGGTGGACGGAGGTATCAGCCCGGGGGCTCTCCTCAACGTCGGACTGGTCATCCATGGTCAATCGAGCAATTTGGTATGATGTAGTGGCCTGTCAGGCACGGCGGGGATCCTCGTTTTTTTTTTGCACCGGCTTTCTTTCTATGCGATCGGCGGTTCTCGTGGCGTCGGATATGGCTGTGTGGTGTTGGTGGCAAGGGGCGATTTTGTGGCCGCCTGGGTGGTAAACAAGCGAGAATTTGTGTGATTGGACAAGCCAGTCTGTGACGTAGGACAGATGCGGATTCTGCGATTTGTGGTTGGTAACTTGTGTAGCTTCAGCAGAAGTCTTTTATTCTGAGTGTTTTTGTGACAATCGGGTAACACGTGCGTATCGAGCCAAGGGCGCTGCAGACAACCCACTGAGCACGAGTGGAAACACGTCAAGAGGAAGCCTGCCTGGGACTAGCTGGCCGATGCTTTAACCTAATTGGGACCGGGGCCGTGGGAAGGGAGTATTCGAGGAGCTGAGGCAGCAGGTAGACGACGACAACCGGCCGGTCGGGACGATTAATGGCGGGGTATGGTATACAAGGTGGAATTGGTCCGGTGTGCCGGGAGAGGTGCGATTGATTATAAATAGCTCAATAGGTCAATCTTGGCATGGGTGAGGGTAGCTGAGATTTTGGTTGCAGCAATGGGTGGTCATGTGTTGAGGTCGTCAAAAAACGAGTACAAAGATAAAGGATGATAATTCTCTTAAAAAAAGGAGGCGTCACTGTTTCAAAGCAAGGAGTTTGGTGGTGCGTGATATGTGTATGTATTTGACGGGTTCCGGAGATTTTGGGGATGAGAAGATTAGACTCCAGATTAAAATCTAAGGGTGGCTCTGTTCTTTGTTTATAGGGATATTTAGCCAGGCAAAGACATGTCGTCAACAGGCAGTGAGTGAGACCACAGAACAGTGACGATAGTAAGATTACCAACACTATCTGTCAGACTGAGGAGTGATATCAAATAGTCAACCCAATGATGACGCGCAAGACGTGTTTCCGGTTAGTAATTGTTAAGTAGGGTTTGTGACCCTAGTTGAGCTGACATTTGGTGTGACGTTGGATTATGTGTTGCTTTTGAGGGCAGAAACTGTATTCAATGAGATTGATCATGTGTTGGGGCTATAGTTTTGGCGTAAGCCGTTCGAGTTCGTACACAATTAGCTCTCGTGGTAAGATTTCTTGCTGTAAATATTGTAATGTTATGACGTAGGGATGCAGTCGGTTTTCTAGAACAGTGTACATACATATGTATGCATAGACACAACCCCAACCTTATTCGAATCCATTACTACAACTGGACAGCTAGAAACTCTAGGATATGCCCTAAAACTCTGTACGTATGGTGGATACAAGTCTCTGGCGTACTACTATACATACACATGTATCACAAGACATTCAAGTGCACAGAAAACTACGTACATACATACGCATGTATACAAGCAATACTACAAGTCCAAACCCAACCCAAAACAAAACAAAATTCACTATACCTATCCAAACCGCCCAAAACCTAATCCAAACCCCCTCACCTCCCCCCCGCCGGAAAATCCAANAACCCCCCACTAAAAAAGTCCTCAAAATTAGGAAACTCCGCCGTCCCCGGCACCCCCGCCGCCATCCCCGGCATAGCCAACCCCGCGCCCTCCCACGAAACCGCATTAACAACCCCCGCCTCATCCACCGCCATAGCCTCCGCCGGCCCCATCGCCGGATGCAGACCCTGTCTCGGCTGTGCCCTACTATAATAGGCGCCTCGGAAGTGTGCTTTGGCCGGGCCGTGGTCGGAGAGATCGGGGTGGGTGGATGAGGTTGATGGGCGGGGCGGGTTTATTCGGGCGGTGAGAAGTTCGCGGGCCAGACGGGCGATGGAGAGGGCCCATTCTTTGCCGCGGGTGGCGGTGCACCATTGTTCGTATTTGTGGATGAGTGATTGTGCTTTGTGGTCTGGGATTTGGCTTTGCGAGGTATCGTAGTGTGCGAGGATTAGGGCACAGTAGCCTACGGCTAGGAGTGTGTTGGTTGTAGAAGAGACCATTTGGGCGTGTGGCATGGAGAGGAAGGCTTCAAGGACGCCTACCACCGAGCGAGAAACGGAAAGACGGAGTCGTGCTCGGATTTCAGAGGGGTCACTTTGGGAGTCTGTTGGGCCGGTGCTGCTGGTGGGTGTTTGCACGGGGGCCGATGGAGCGGTTGATAGGATGGTGGTGGATGAGATGCGCTCGCCAAAGTCTTCTAAGGAACGAACACATAGTGTCAAACAGGCAATATTATACGCAATCTGAAGCATCGGTGACGTCGGTAAAGCTAGACATGGTTAGCAAGGAAGATGGAAATAACCAAGGAACTTACATAATAAATGCGCCCACTTCCGCTTCCACCCGTCAAATGAAAGACACTCGCCTGTCGAATCTACATGCGGTCTATGTCCCAATTTCTGAAATAACAAAGCATACAACATAATTTCCGCCAGCAACATGCCATCCTGCATAGTCGCCTCATAGAAACTCAAAAGCGTATTACACTGTTCGATATATCTCTCCGGGATAACCGACGGTCTCCCCGTAGTAGCAGCCCACCGTAAATGATGCACGCAAATCGTCGCCCAAAGCCTAATCGCCGCGCGATCTTCAGGAGTAGTTTGACCCGCCTTGATATTCGCCACGATAGAAGAGAAACTTATACACAGCATAGCCTGCTCAGCACAATACCCAGTGAGCATCCAACTATCTATATATTCCGGGCCGTTCTCAGAGGGGGCGGTAGCGTTGTTACTCATGAGGAAGATGCCTTGGATTTCTTCAAGGTGGAGGGGACTTGTGAGGAGGATCTGACCTAGTGACAGGCGGACTTTCTCGTAGACTCGTTGATGGAGACTTGTAGCGTAGATATCAGGGACGTAGGTCATGGCGTATAGACAGCATACACTATGCAAGAATGGAGACTGCGCACGCATCTTCTCACTATTAACCCCGTGCGGGATCTCCAAATGGTATGTCTGCCCTTTATACTCGAAGAAAACCTGTATAAGTTCCTCGGCAATCTTGGAATCCAACATTCCCGATCCCACCAAGTCAAACATGGCATACTCCTTTCTCTTCCGATTCGCCATAGCCCAACGAGATCCCAACTCCCTAATAACCACCACCGGCGCCGAACTAATAGCATGATCCGCCGGATCCGAAATTCCCTCCGGTCCCCCATCTCTTTTCCCCCTCCTCTCCTCCTCCTCCTCCACCAACTCACCCGCCACAACTCCCCGCTCCTCCAACCTCTTAACCGCCGCCTTCATCTCCCCCAACGCCATCTCCAACGCCCTAATTCTCTCTTCCGCCCCCATAACAACCCCGCCCGCCACGCCAAGCGGTCTCGGCAACGGCTCAAGCCGATCCTGATCCTGTCGTGAGCACCGAATTCTTAAAAGTTGACAACGTCGACATGTCTGTAAATTAGCGTCATAGTCGCATCGGCATTTCAACCGCTGGCATGATTCACAGCTGAATATACGACGACGACGACGGGCCTTGGGGGGTTCCCCGGATGTAGCGGCGGAGACTTGTGCGGCGATGGATCCGGGTTCCGGGGGGTCGGTGGTAGAGGGGTTTTCGGTGGTGTTTGAGGGTGTCTCGGTGGGTGTGGTCGGGTCATCTGGTGCAAAGGTGTCTGATGCGGCCGAACTGATACTCCCCGCGGATGGGGGCGGGTTCGCCATTCTGCTATCGATGGGGTATTACAAAAGCGGTTCTTTGGAGGAAAATTCCAAGTTGCAAGTGTATACAGAGCAACCAACGTTATCCCGTGCAACCACGACTCCCTAATCTGTCTCACCACCCAAACCACCTCACCAACACAGCCCAAGACACTTCCCGTCTCTTCTGTTTTTTTTTTTTTTTTTGCCTAACTGATCAAACTGGTTGATCTCGTCAACTATCACGGCAAATCGTCACCCCTAAGTAACCCTTCAATATCAAGATACTCCAACGAATTCAACAAAACGGAGTTCCGAAAGTTCCCCGTTGAATTCCGCCAAGTGAAACAGGAACGCCGTGCAGAGCCGCAGGTATAAGAAAGTCACGCCACCAAGGAGTATGTTGAGCCGCCGGGGACCGGTGACGAGATGGAGTCGGGACAAAGCGTAGGGAAATAATTAACGGCCGGGTATATCCGACACCTTGATAGAGGGAAGAACAAACTTGGTCGCTGCGTTGCGTTGATTGATTGTTTGAAACAAATTGATATATGCTTATTCCAAAGACACTTTACAAACCCACAACCAATCGAAATAGTTTCAATTCTCATTTCAAAACTCACATACACTCACTTCCAACCTCACCAAAGAAACTTTTCCACCCCGTCATCCCTCCATTCCCGCCGCCGTACACCGTCGGCTCCCGCCCAACCCTAACCCAGCCCAGCGTGCAAGGCTACCAGGGTTTCCAAGAATCCCACGGAGCTGACAGGCTTCTAGAAGGGGGATGGAAGCGGGCTCAGGGACCGGGGTATGCGGGCTAGCGAGCGAGGCTACGTATGTATGTATGTATGTACATATGTACATAGTACATAGGTAGCCGAGGCGGCAAGTGAAGGGACCGGATGACCCCCAGACGGGACCCGACATAAGGCGCGTTATACCCACCAGGAAGTGAGACCTACGTATAGTGTGTGTGTGGGGGAGGGGAAGAGTTACATATTTACGTTCGGGGCTCACGGGGGAAAACTTGTAGGTTTGCAAAGCTGGGCGATTTTGGGGCGAAACGAACGGGCGGGGTTTTTGTCTTTTTTTGTTTTTGTTTTTCGGTGTGTATAGAGATGAAGGATGGGTCGCGGTATGGAAGGACAGAGACATGTCTTTGTCACGCCCACCATGACCAATTTTTGGGCCAGTGAGGAGGTCTTTTGGCCATGGATGATACGATTACCGGTTGACTTTTTTTTGACCTTCAGACCCTCTCGATTGTCAGCTTCCCGAGACGTGTGGACCACCCTATGTATGTATGTACTCTAACTGCCGTTGATATGGTACACCCCGGTTCTATTCAGCTCAAGCGGGTATCAGCTTGGAGCGAAAGTGAGCTTTTTTTTCGTTTGTGTCACGATGTATTATGGTGGGTGGGTATTCAGAGACGGGTGTCTATCGGGATAAGCACGATTCAAAAAAAGAGTGCGAGAAAAAAAAAAGGAAAAGAAAAAAAGACTCGAAACGATGGGTTACATCGATAAGTGTACATTTCTAAACAGTCCGAACTTGACACCTCGGTGATTAGCTTTTTGTTTTCACAGGTCGTTGGGCACATGTGCCCTGACTGGGTCCCTGAGAACACGGGTGATCAAAGGGTGCTCCGTGCCCCCGCCAAACTCGGCAGTCAGTAAGTCAAGAGCGTGGTGAAGAAGAAACAGACGTGTGAGATCCTTGTTTATTTTGGGTTGTAGAGGTATGCTATAGGGTAGGCCTGTGTCTTTTAGGACTTTTTTGACGTTTTGAGACAGGGACGACGGTGTATAGTGGGCCGTGATGTGTCGGTGCCGACTCGGGCATGACGGGGGAGGAAGGGTGGGGACGCCTTGGTGATGAGATGTCAATGGATGATGATGCGAACAGGACGCGGGATGGGATTCTTTTATTTGCCATGGAGTGGTTGTCTGTGCTCTGAATAAGCATGGCATATGAGATATAGTAATGGTAATAAGTCGATGGAAGGTCATAACATGAACCCACGGGCTCGGCACGGATAAGATGGTACTGCACGCCATTAACAAGAACCAAGTTCGCTAATAGTATGGCGTCTAATTGAGGGAGGGAGGGGGGCGGTTGAAACGAACTGTGGGCGGATTGGTGGGTGTATGGCCGAGGCCGAGATGGTACCGACTGCCGGAGGTGCATGAACGGGTGAAGGGCACGGAAGAGGGTTTTTCAATGGGTAGGCACGTGAGGTTACATTTTTTTTTTTGGTCACGGATGAGGGAGGATGCAAGTGGTATAATGTGAACAATGTTGCATAAATCTATCATGGACATACACCCGTCAAAAAAGCCTACCAACCAACCAAGTAACCGAGATAAATCAAAAGCAACAACTTATCAGATTTTGCAGAAAAACGAAAAGAGAGAGAACCGACTTGGAATCTTCCATAGAAGACTAGGGGGGACAAGTGAAAAAAAGCAGAGAAACAAGAAACTAAAGATCCAAACCATCCATCCAAGAAACAAAAACCCAAAAGGCATAACATGATGCCCCGCTAAAAACAATGCAAAAGCCGAAACAAGGAAACAAAGATGAAATCAGGAACAAGAAGAAGAAAAAAAGAAGAAGGCACAACCGCCATACCGACAAGTACGCAAAGAATAAGACTTGGGAAGAAGTCGACGAAGAAAATGAAAAAGAATCATGCAGTAAAAAGAAATAACGGGGGAAAGAAAGAAGTGCGTTACTTGCGGTGAGTTTGACAAGGAGACGGAAAGACGAAAAGAGTTGGTTACCGGTACAGTTCATGAGTGGAGTTGAATGTGGGAGACTCATGTTGACCGTATGGATCTGGATTGTATGATTGCATTGTTGGTACGGCCATGTGAGAAGGTGGTTGATACATTGATGCTGGGACCGAAGCACTAGTCATTCCACCGAGGCCAAGTGTTGAAGTGACTGTTGGGTATGTACTTGTTACATAGGAAGGAGTGTAATAGTAACCACCTGCAGAAGATGGGCCGGCCGAGACACTGGAGACTGTACTTCTAGATTCTGAAAGACGATCATAGGAAGTTCCATAGGGACTAGAGAAGGAGGTTTGTCTGGGGGTACTATCTTGCGGAGACTGTGATGAGTCGTGAAGTGTTGAGACTGTAGAGTCAATACGTGGCAGGGTAGCTGATTGTGCTTCGTAGGTGTTTGTTCTTGGACGGGGAGCGTAACGGGTGTTTGCTGAGGAGTAGTCATCCATACGAGAACGTTTCCGACTATTCACTGAGCGGGAATCTTTGCGAAGACGAAGCCGAACACCTTGGTCGCTGAAGGAACGGGTGAGACTTGTGGATTCAGCCATGCCGGGGAAGGTCTTTGCGGGCCAGACTGTGAAGATTTCGGATGTGGCGGAGGCGATGTGGGAACACATTCCATTTTGTAACTCGAAAAGAGTGAATTGAAGACGATATGAACCTTCCTGTTTGACTGATAGATCTGGGAAGATGAAGAAGCCACCATCAGAGTTATCAGTGTCTTTGAGTTTATGAAGACTACTAGCCAATGATCCTACCATGACTGTATTCTTGCCGTCTTTGAGTGGTTTAGAATCTTGACCAACCAAGGTACATGTCATGAAGAAATAAGGACTTTGGAGGAAATTCTGATGAGGGTCCTTTTCTGGTGAAATGTTCAACTGAAGGATAGGTGGAGGGTCAATAGGTTTGCGATCCTTTTCCTTTCCAACAGCCACGCGAGCATTTTCAGGTTGTTGACGAATGATGAGAGTGTGGGAGTTCGTATAGGATGGTTTATTGTCGATAGGACTTGCAGTAGCTGAAGCGGAAGCGGAGACTGAGACGGAGTCTCGGGGCATATTGGAGAGAGGAACGGAGGTTGTGGGGAGAAGAGACATTGGAGTTAAGGCGAGAGGAGTAGTGTATTGAAACANTCAGGTTGTTGACGAATGATGAGAGTGTGGGAGTTAGGATAGGATGGTTTATTGTCGATGGGACTTGCAGTAGCTGAAGCGGAAGCGGAGACTGAGACGGAGTCTCGGGGCATATTGGAGAGAGGAACGGAGGTTGTGGGGAGAAGAGACATTGGAGTTAAGGCGAGAGGAGTAGTGTATTGAAACATCTTGGCGCGGTGAAAATCGTGGGGTGGAATTGGCTGGGAGAGGGTTTCCAGGGTTGTGAGGGACATTGTAGTGGGGGTAGGAGATTGTGAAGGAGGAATAGTGGAATGACGGGTTGTAGAGAACATATGATGATGGTGATGATGATTTGAGAAAGGAGTAGTTATATGATGGGATCAAGGGGATTTCTTAGGAAGAAGATTTGNGGAGTTAAGGCGAGAGGAGTAGTGTATTGAAACATTTTGGCGCGGTGAAAATCGTGGGGTGGAATTGGCTGGGAGATGGTTTCCAGGGTTGTGAGGGACATTGTAGTGGGTGTAGGAGATTGTGAAGGAGGAATAGTGGAATGACGGGTTGTAGAGAACATATGATGATGGTGATGATGATTTGAGAAAGGAGTAGTTATATGATGGGATCAAGGGGATTTCTTAGGAAGAAGATTTGGTGAAAAAGAGAAGGAATAGGAAGTCTGGTTTTGTGGGATGGTGATATGATGATATGGAGAAGATATATAGTGGTTAGACAGTGATGATATCAGGTGATAAAGTTTCCAACAAAGTTAAAAGAAGAGAAAGAAGAGAGAAAAAAGAAAAGGATGGAAAGTGATATATATAAAGTAGTAGGACAATGATTTTAGTACCAAGTTCCAAAGTTTGATGGAAAGAATAGACAATGAATGAAGGTGTTTTATAAAAGAAGAAAAAAAAAGTGTAGATGTCAAAACTTATAAATAAATAATAAAAAAAACAAGAAGCCTTCTTACTGGAAGCTCACGGGAACATGATGGATTATGTACCCATCCCCCTCTCTCTCTCTCTTATTGAGTAGACCATCCAACATTCACGAGTAAGCAAAGTATTTGAGGGGTATACGCAGGGACTAAATGGGTGTGTACGCATGGAAAGTGAGTTAAGAAGCATNTAAATAATAAAAAAAACAAGAAGCCTTCTTACTGGAAGCTCACGGGAACATGATGGATTATGTACCCATTCCCCCTCTCTCACTCTTATTGAGTAGACCATCTAACATTCACGAGTAAGCAAAGTATTTGAGGGGTATACGCAGGGACTAAATGGGTGTGTACGCATGGAAAGTGAGTTAAGAAGCATATCTGTATGTCTGTATGTATGTACAATGTATGTATGTATTGTATTGTACAAGGTCAAAAAAGCGAGAGAAAGAAAGAGGGTGAGCCAAAGTTTAGGTATCCAGCCCTTTTTTGAAGTGTATATACATTCACGCCCTAGTAGAGGGTTTTGTTTTTTTTGTTGTTTAGATGGATAGTATAGTAGAATATTGTATTCTAGATACTTAGATACTTGAAAGTATAGACAAAAAAAAGAAGTCTAAATTTTCTTTCTTTTTACTGAAGGGGGTGTATTTTATCAACATTTTTTTCTATGGATGGGGTGAAGATGTTTTGTAGTATTGAAAACTATAAAATCTATAGAATTTATCTTTTTTGACGTGGGTTATAGGGAGGCGATTTTGTTTGATTTTATAGTTTTTTTTTTTTTTCTTTTTTTTAAAAAGGTGCCTGGACTTTACTGGGGTTTGAAGGGGATGGAGGGATTCTTTCTTTTTTATATGGATTTCTTGATATCTGATGAATAAATGGATTCTAGAGATTTAGAGTCTTGATATTGTTGACGAGAAAAAGAAAAGAAACTTTTTAAATACTCGGGTATATCCAAAGTAAAGGAATCAAAGTCTCATTACATGACATTTTGATTCCCCTCGGTCTAGACTTTAAAGATCTTGGATATCATGATATTGATCTTACAATACAACCATGAATTTTCTCAAGTCAAAGATAAACACAAGTTTTTTTTTCTCAAAGATTGGTTCTGACGGGACCTGAAGAAACCTAATGATTTTGTTTTTAAGACTTTTTGAGGGAGATTCGAGGGGCTTTTGATAGACTTGGTTGAATGCATGTTCTTCTAAAAGTTTTATCAACTACCGAAAGACCTTTTAAAAGTATATTACTAGTCTTTACCTTGTAGATTTCTCTGTATTCAAACCATTCAAAAGTTGAGTTCTNATATTGATCTTACAATACAACCATGAATTTTCTCAAGTCAAAGATAAACACAAGTTTTTTTTCTAAAAGATTGGTTCTGACGGGACCTGAAGAAACCTAATGATTTTGTTTTTTCAAGACTTTGAGGGAGATTCGAGGGGCTTTGATAGACTTGGTTGAATGCATGTTATTCTAAAAGTTTTATCAACTACCCAAAGACCTTTTAAAAGTATATTACTAGTCTTTACCTTGTAGATTTCTCTGTATTCAAACCATTTACAAGTTCTCTTTCTTTCTTCTAATCATGCACTTCATACTGGCTTACATCCTTCAAACCCAAACCCTATATACACCAAAATCAAAAGAAAAACTAAAATAATGTTCCACTATCAAAGTATTGATTCACCTTTTTCAATAATTTGTCTCGCCTTGTCAAATCACACAACGGGAAAAAAGAAAGTATTTTGTAATGTTTGAGACGAAAAGTAAAAGAACAAAAAAGTTTAACTTGACTTGATAAGATTGAAGCTTGGACATTTCTAGATTGATTAATTGATATTTTAAAGTTAAAACAAATGTTCATACATCTTTTACTGTAAACACCCAATTTTATACCTTCAAGTCATATCCTAATTCAAACAATCAACATAAAGAGCCTACATTCACTTTCAAATCCCATCCACTAAAAAGAAACCCACGGAACCGAATCATATGCATCCTTTTAACTTTTATAGAGCTTTAAACATCATAACCTCTGGAAAGTCTACATTATACAAACATTGTCTTTTTTTACCGTTGGAATGATTTAGGGCACCCGGAAGAATGGATTGGATTTTTGGGATTAACATGGGATGTCTTGAATGAAATGGTACCAACCTTTTCTCGTGGAACTTGATTTCTTACTACTTCACTTCACCAAATACTCATTTCATATCAAGTAAACAGTTTCCAATGACCCTTCTTCACTAAAAAAGAAACCCAACACCACCCACCATAACCCACAAAATAAAAACGACAAGTCACTCATCATACCCCGCAATTCACTCCGTTAGGCTCAATGGTAACCTACCACTCCGTCATTAAACCTCATCAATATCCACGAATCAAACTACTTGAAACCTTTCACACTAACGCCAATAACACACGACCACGTCGTTAGGCTACATACTTGGCTTTCCCGTCTACCCCACCAATATNGAAGAATGGATTGGATTTTTGGGATTAACATGGGATGTCTTGAATGAAATGGTACCAACCTTTTCTCGTGGAACTTGATTTCTTACTACTTCACTTCACCAAATACTCATTCCATATCAAGTAAACAGTTTCCAATGACCCTTCTTCACTAAAAAAGAAACTCAACACCACCCACCATAACCCACAAAATAAAAACGACAAGTCACTCATCATACCCCGCAATTCACTCCGTTAGGCTCAATGGTAACCTACCACTCCGTCATTAAACCTCATCAATATCCACGAATCAAACTACTTGAAACCTTTCACACTAACGCCAATAACACACGACCACGTCGTTAGGCTACATACTTGGCTTTCCCGTCTACCCCACCAATATGTCATTTTCTGTTTTCGTTTGCCTAGATACTTCATCATACCGTACGTCATCAAGCCACATCACCACCATCATCAAAACCTGAAATCCTTAATTGTCCCCTAATCTTCTAGTCTACAAGATACATCTCGCCTTAGAATCAACATTCAAACTTCCCAATCTGATTATATATACATTCACACCATCCAAAACACCCACACAATACGTCAATCACCTCTTCATTCGTCACTCGGTCTGTCAACCCCGTCATACTACCTATCCAGGAAACAAAATTTGCCACTCCAACTTACACCATTAGGGTATTAACCCTGTACTCAACCACCATGACCTGATACTTTTCTTCATTCTCTATACCAAAGAGATAGATTCTTCGGTTTGATAGACGGGTATCGTATACATCTTGTTGTGTGACGGGTGATTTAATGTAAGGAGAAAGAGTGGCGTGAATGAAAAACTTCAGCTTACTGACAAAAAAGTAAGGTATCCTAATCGAGAGATGGGTATACACTTCCGCCCGATTTTGTAGCTTCTCTTTAGTCTGCAGGGAGAAATCATCACCCCGCAGTTCTCATGCAGGTAGGTAGAAAACATTACTACTACTTATGGCCAATCACATATGTTCGTCCCTTACTAACTAAAATTCCCCAGATACTAGGGAGTTTCTATGGCGGGTTAATCCTGATATCACATCATCTCCGTGACGCCAGGGAATTCTCAAAACCACATTCAGCACTTGTTGTTCTATGTACATATCCTCTTTCTTTTACATCATCCATCTATCAAACGAATCCGATCATTCTTCCTCCTTCTCTCCTAATTCATCCATCCCTCCTATAAAATAGCCCCCAAACGCCTCACTCATAAATGCAGAGTAACATATGTACACTCCATAATATCAGTACTCCATCATACACTTCCCTCTATAATATACCAAAACCCAACCCACTACTGTCTCAACTCAAGACCTACATAACTCCTTGTAAAACATCCTCAAGGGTTAGGGTATTCCCTCCTACATCTATGCATTCAAAAAAGGGAGGACGAAAAAAAGACGGGTTGTGGACTTTCTTGGTCATGTATATAATCTGTGTACTTGTAAGATAGTGGAGACGTAACACGACGTTTAGGAGGGGAGAAAACGGAATTGCTTGGGTGTAGAATGTTGTACGTGGGTTCTTAACTGGGAGATTTGCATTGGATGGGACTTGGTCTACACACTTGATTTGGAGGGTGTAGCCGAACAAGTCATGTGTTTATTATAAGCAAACAAGTTTTTTTTTCGTCTCTTTGGGGGGTTAAGAGAAGGCGATAGAGACGGAGATTTCTAAACGGCTCGGCTTGAAAGACTCACTTGGGATCTTGTGGTTTATGTATCTATGTATGTACACATACTTGTATACCTAATATATCCAACCTAGACCTATGACCCAGAAAGGAAAGAGGGGTCTTGTCTGACAAACGCCACGTTAGGCTGCGATGCGATGCGATGCGGTAGTAGTCTTGTTTCTTTCCTTGCGTACATCCGTACATAACAAACCAAACCAACCCAGCGAACAAAAAAAAAACAAAACCCCCTTCCTCCATCACACCCATCCAAAATAATCCAAAAACCTCAAGATTGGGCAGGATGAGAAGTGCCGAACCACAAAAAACCTCCAACATGTCGGTTTTCCCATTTTGAACATTCATCCATCCGCCACGACACCAAGGATACTCGACGACGGGCCCCGCCCCACATCCTTGCATGTATGCATCCATCCATTTTGTCAGTAACCTCGCGTTACATCTCTTGTGATTCGGGCCTGAATGAACCGGTGTCAGATATCATTTGACCCCGCGCAAACGTAGTATTGTGGGAGTTTTTTGTTTTTGAGGCCGCTTGTGGGGTGACTTTTAGTGGTGAGGTTTCTATGTGTGTACTTGTTGTGTGCTTGATGGATGGGTGGGATATCTGGAGATATACCCGAAATGGCCCTCAAGTCATCATTGGTGATATATGGGATTTCTTGGTCTTTGTGTGGATATCTATATGTACATACATACGTATACTAGCCCTCGACCTCTGACTCCAGATACACCAAACCCGGACCACCCCGTCCATCCGCCCATTCCGCAAAATACTCATCCCATCCCATCCCACGCACTAATCATCCCGTCCACGGCTATCTGCAGTTCCTCCCCTGGCCCGGCCCAAGTTTATCATTTACTCTGTCCCTCTCGCAGAGCCGGCTACACGCATGTGGCGCCATGTGGCGTGGCCAGTCTTCTTAGCTAGTAGAAAGAATACCAACGATGGTGTTGCCTGATTCGGTAGATATACAATCCGTACCCAGGTTAGTTAGTGACGATGCTAGATGGAATCAGACGTGTGATTTATTGAAGAGGGTTCCTGGGTGAACCGTGTTTCTTTGAAACCAGGATTTTCTGGGTTTTTGGTAGTAGGGAGGATAGGACAGCTCAACGGGCGTTTCTATGATTATTGTTCCTTTTTTATTCATCATTGTGATATTGAGAATTCTCATAGACTTTGGTCATAGGGATTCACATCATTGTAACAGACCAGCTGATATCAACATCATCGGCATCCTAGCTAGTTCAGCTCTACTCAAGTCATACCCTAAACTAGACTAACCTGGGGAAAATCACACCCTTGTTACATGGAATTATAAGTGCCATAGGGAGACCATCGACCATCACATCAACCTCACAGATTGGCTGAAAACCGACAAATCATGAATTGGAATGGAGGGATGCAAAAGAGGGAGTTCTAGATGACTTAATACGCTCGTAAGTGCCCTAGGGGGAATCACGTCACAAGTTTACGAACCGCCCAATAAGGCTTAACGAGTCTACTATGTCCATACTAAACCTGTCTCTCCTTGCAAATCCAACCTTCACCAAACCTACTAATCAACTCCCTTACATAACCCAGCTCTAAAACGCAAGCGCTCATAAAACCCGCCTTACACAGTATCCTCCAAGACCAAAGAAACCCGCCAAAACAGTCTACCAATACCCATCACCCAACTATTCTACCCCTTTGGAATCCCGCACTGCCATACCTGAGGTGGCGTGTGACGGGCGCATAAGGATAAGGATACATTGGGAGAAACAATGTAAGGGACGGCGGTGTCCGTGATTACTCGGCGGGATCCACCGGGATGAACGGACGGATGAACGTGGGGGTTTTTATTTTTTCTTTATCTGGCCTAAGGAGATGGCAGGTTGAATTGGGTTTTGACGTTTTTAAATACTGGAATGGAATTAGGGACGTGTATCGTATAGGCGAGTTTTTTTACCTTCTTCTTTGTTTATAGGGCTTAGGCTTAGGCTTAGCCTTGGGATTTGGTTCTATATGCTTCTTGGGTTGATGTTCACTCAAAAAACGATTTCGATAACCGAGACGGGAAAGGATGAAGCTTCTAGGATATCCCATCTTACCCACTACAATGACGTCCATTCAACTTCTTTCAATATAAACTTTGGTCGCTTCAATTAATACAAAACATACATGTCCGTATTAGTCCCAAGGTTCTTGAAATGAATTGTTTTACTATGATGTGTGTACACATGTATGTAAGCTCACTGAGCAAACCCTAATAACCCTAGACCATCTTACAGTCATACCAACTTACAAGTTCAAGACATTAAAAGACTCTACTAATGTCTTGGGTACATTTAGGAGGGACGGGTTGAAGAAGAAGGTTGTAGACAGACATGAAAATGTCTTTTATAGTCTTACCTGTAGTCTACACCTTTATTATGCCGTAGATAGCTAGACAGCTTGATTTACGGATGACCAAAGATCATTACTGTTTTGGGTCTGAGTGGTTTCATTAGCTAGTAAGTGTTACTTTTTGATCGACAAGTCTTGACACAACAATGGCGACCTTAACGACGTCAAGGCAACAAACAAAAACCTATTCGAAATATCTACATATGTATATACATACAACCGCACACCGAGGAATTGCCCCTCTGTAGACGTCGTAACACATGGTTTCTCAACATCCATCCTTTCGATTAACCGCATACATCTAAAACCTCACGAAATCCCCCCTACACAAGATAAAGATAAATAATCTTTAAAGCAAACTCTCTCACAGAACAAAAAAAAAGCCCGCTTTCTTTTCCGTCTCCCGCTATCTATCTACAACACCCATAAACCATAACCCCGCTATGACGCCAACGTAAACCCTAACTTACTTTTTCCGAAACTTGACCCCGTTGGTTGTTTGACACCTGCATAGGATTTCTCAGATCGACGGACTTACCGGTGGTCGGTGCCTCGGGAGGGAAGAAGGGTGTTTGAGGATCAGAGGGGATTTACGAGATGAGATGGTTTTTTTGCTGGCCTTGACTTTTGTTTGGGGATGAGGGTGTTTCGTACTCTTGGTGAAGGTGACTTTGATGGGTCGAGAAGACTTGGGATTGGATTGGATGGATGGTTGAGGTTCTGGTGTGAAGGGGTATATTGACCTACTTGATTTTGATACATTGTATTTTCTTTTGACAATTCAAAGTTCACGGGCTCTAACGAACACTGTCAATATCTAAGTACACCCACCAAGAACCCCCCAACACCAACTTCCAAAAACATGAAACACTACCACCGGCTCTCTTCCCTCCCGGACCACCAAGCCATCCATTCAAACCCTACCAAACAATAGACCTGCCAATTCACCAATAGCATAACAACCTTAAATCTAGACCAAAGTGATGCAAGACTGCCCAGGACACATGGACGTCCAAGCGTCCAAGAGGGGAAGCGTCTTTTTTCAACGACGGCCTGCTGGATTTGTTCGATGCATGATGATGGTTGTTTCTGGAATGTATGTACATACATAGGTGGGGGCGGGTTCTGGTGGGGTATGGGGTTGTATCGATATATTGGTTTGCTTGGAGGGGGGGTCAGGTAGTATGCTTTTGGTGGTTTTAGAGACTAATAGACTTGTGGATATACTGTCTCTTGAACATCTATGTACATACTCACTTGGACATATACACACCCCGAGTCTGAGTATACACCCCACAACTCCCCAATTCATCCACCATCATCACTCACCACTTCCAGCACAGACTCCATCATCACCAAATAGCATAACCACACTAAGTACGTGCATCCAAACTCAACAACCAATCCCTCCTCACGCCTACCCCCATCACCATCCAGGGCCTTCTGTCCCGTAATATCTGGTACAATGGGACATATCAGGTGGCAAAATTTCGGGTGATTTGCCGCGGAGAGGGGTGTGTTAGTGGAGGTCCGAGAAGCGAATGGCGTGGTATCTGGGTGTCTATAGAAAGACCATTGAGAATCTATGCATGATGGAAATAGTTTGTAGGACTTTTTTCGAGGTAGTAATTCAGGGCATGATTTGGTAAGCCGCTATGTTAAGGCGTCTTGGAAGAAACTTGTTTCTACCTACATACAGGACCCGTCACTTTGACATATCGGGATGCCCGGTCCCCACTTGATGGAGCGCGTGGAACTTGGTTAGGTAATCTACCAGACCTATCGTCTCTCCAATATCAACGCGTCAAGAGAATCTCCCTACCGCTTGGATATCCCATCTTAACGCGAACCAAATCTATAGGAATCCTTTACTTCCTCGTCTATGCTACGATGTCGTATCCAAGTGGGCCGCTTTCTCCTCATGACGTGGCTGTGGAAGTGTTGTTTATTGGCGGGCTTTGTATACTTAATCACGAGTGTCTTTGGACTCAGCCGATCAGCTACCTATGTACATACATAGACATTAGTACGACCGACATCTTATTAGCTTGAATGGCTCCTCTTCTTTCTCCACTATATGAGGCTAAAAGTAACCCCATATAGCCCACCACTACACTCCCAATAACCCAACCCACAAGCCCAACCACGGCTCCACGCCGCATAACCGTCTTCATACCCTAAAAATACCAACATCTGCATGTCTCTACTCTCTCCATCCCCCCTCCAAAACCCACACCGGCTCAGCTGTCTCTGTCACTGTCTCTCCTCTCTCCATCATCACCAAGTCTCCCCTCTCTTCCTCCCCCCCATAATCACGGCACATGATGCCCCTCCTTCCACCGGGCCTATGACGCTACACAAAGCTTAACAAGGCTCATGGCTTGCATCCACCCTGCATGTCTCGCTTTTTGTCTCCCATGCTTTTTTTTTTTACTTTTTGCCTATCTAGGTAGAGGGTCATTATGGGCTATCTACATAGTTACAGCGTCAAGATGGACCGTTTGCTTGGGGGAGGGAGGGGAGATGGGGCCGGTGGATGGACTCGTTGGGAACGGTAATCGTACTCGCTAATCATTGATCTACTCTTACAACCTACACCGAGTGAGGCCTACTATCACCATGGTAAATCATCTTCCTAAACATCCTAATTCGCCTCATGTATACCCGCCAATCCTTAATCCTCAATCCTTCCTTGTCTGTCACTTCATGTTCTATGTATGTATGTATGTACAATGTACAATGTACCCTCTGACCCACTTGGGGGCCACATTCAACATCATTGTTTCCACCAGTCCAACCAATGTCTCTGCCGTGCCAGAATCCCGTTTCCATAGTCCGGCTTCTATTATGCCGTTTGTATGTCCATGTTGTGCATCTCCTGTATGTATGTTCCAGGTATATCATCAGTCAGTCAGTCATCAGAATCTACCTATTCAGGTATCTATATTCTACTACACTACTGACCTGGTACTTGTCCCTGTCACTAATACTCTACAAGTGACTAAACTCTTCCACCGTATGACCAAATCCACTACTCTCACCAACACCGTTTCATAAACATCCCTTCTACCCCCGCAAAATACTTCCCAATGCGGCGACCCCTCATCCAGAGCACCACAAAAAAAAAAACTGCAATGCGAAATGGATGGCCGCACAAAAAATCTGCCAGATATGTCTCCTCTCGCCCCCCCAAAAGCCTAAATATACCCATCTCGAATGATCTTATCCGCCCATCCAATGTCTCACTTGCCGGCCCTTCTGCCTCTCACAGGGGTCCTTTCGTCCCGTTGCTTATGTATGCAAGGCTTTCTCCACCAAAGACTCCTTGGCTCCCTCTATCCTTAAGAAAAAANTTGTTGGTACAGGAGAGACAGTGGCCCCCAAATTGGGCAGTTCGAGACGATTACATTGGATTGGGGATTATTTTCTTTTCTGACAAAAAGTATATGTATGGGATTACGAGATCACGACGGATAAGTTTGTCTTGTGAGACTAGAAAGGGAGGCGTGACGTGGTGGTGGGAACCTCGGATGAGATGGACATTTCCCTGTAGCTTTCACAACTTGGATATCCACGAGGAAATACACTTTCTCATGTAGCCAATACCCAATCTTTTTTTTTCTTCTATTCTTAGACGACACTCAGTTAGACGACCTTCATCCACACCCCACCATCCTCCATCGTCCTCTGTGATCCAAGTACAAAGCCAGAAAGTAAAAGAATGGGTGTGGCGTGACGTCATACATGGCACTACGACGCCGCTTTTTGGGATTATCCAGATGTTAACATGTTGACCAGACGGGCTGGAAATCAGCATGTGTGTGGGTGTTTTTCTTGGTGGTACAGAGACGGGAGTTGAATTGTGTTACGATGATGACTTTGGTTAGTGAACGAAGACGATGGATGAATCGGGAAACAAGGGTTATGACGTGGTCTTTTTTTTCAGCTGGTGGGGTTGTTTCTTCATGACGTTGTAGATATTGTATGTATGTATGTACATATGTATGATTATCAGCTAGGATTGTCTTGACGATGTTGATAATGAATAATGTTTCTATGGGAAAACAAGAATTTTGGTATGACATATTCTCCGAATGTTTTACCTTGTTCGGGTATCAAGGAGATAATACTTTCTTTAGCTATCTACCCAGGGAACTAACAACTTTTCTAGAAATCTCAACTACCGTTTTGACAGGTTATGTGATAGGGTTATATATTAGGGTATCCCGTGTAAGTGTGTATACAAGTTTAAAAGATGACCGAATAAGGGAATAAAGTGCGAGGATTTAAACTCGTTTGTTCCCGTAGCGCAGAAAAGGAGAAGAGGTTGGTGATTATGGAAGGAAGTTTAATGATTCTTGTGTTTTTGTTTCTTTCTAGCTTAGTTTCTTTGGAAAAAGAAAAAAATCCCGAGGGTAAGGGTAGTTAGTATACATATGAATCGACAAAGGAAATAGGCAACAAAACAAAAAAAACAAAGTGCAAAAAGAATGGACGGCGACAAAACAAGGGAGAGGGGTGTATTTCGGGTTATTTTGACGCTAAGGAGAGATAGGAAAGGCCGTGGAATTGGAAGGGCAGGGTATATTGTAGATTCGGGGGAATATTCCCGTGACAATGTGATGAGAAAAACCGAAAAGCAGTATGAGATGTCGGTTCTATGGGTTGGACATGGAAAGGAGACATTCACTATTGTAGATGTACATACATAGGTATAGTTAACACAGTTCCGATAGGCTGGAGAGGCTTGTCAATGTGGGAAAGGGGAGAAAGGCTGGTTTGTCCATGTTGTTTGGTACGTTTAGTATAGTTATGGGAATGTATGTGGCCGGTTTTTTTTTCCGTGGGGGTTGATAGACTTTGACTATGTATGTATGTAGAGGGAAATAGATGACTGATTGAGAATAGCCGGGCCGGGGTTTATCCGATGGGAAGTGCCGGGGAGTCGGCTTAGGAAGGGAAGGGGGAAGCGACGAGGGAATTTTCTTTGGGTCTTTGATACGGCCGTTCCGTTTGGGTGTGGAGAGAGGGAGGGTTCAGTTGTTGATGTCGATCTTTTTTCTTGGTAGAGTCCTAACAAAAGATGGTGGTGTCCTGCTTATAGACCTTGTTGATTCCATCGTATATGAACATAACATATCGGGGTTGACCTCATAAACAAACAACTAACCAACTCCTTCGTACCATCTTAGATGACGATGCTCGGTGATCGACACTGGTTATTGTAGACATCAGATGTAAGTGACCCGACCACCTTGTTATCCAGGGTATATTGTTAAGGGTAGGTATAATTGAGGGCGAGATTATATCACGTAGAATTCAACAATGTCTGTCCATTCTTCCATCTAGCCCGTCTAATCAGCCTTGCCCTGCCTCATCCGTTGTCACCATCGTACCACCAATCGCTAATCCCTTCCAATCCAGACCCATCTCAAAATAGCATTTGCCATGTATGTACAATCTTTTCACGAAGCTATGTATGTATGTATGTATATAACCTTGTACACATGTACATGCATAGAAACCCACCAAGCCACCCGTCCGCCACCACGATAGACGGGGTCCTTTAGTTATGAATGGAACCTACCTACCGAAGCGGATTCAATCGTACATACACAACGCCCCTCCCTCCCCTCATCACAGCCGCGTGGCAAGGACGGCACGTCGGTTAGAGAGGTTTAGCGGGCGTAGAGAAACGGGAGGATTATACGATACTGGATCTTGACAACGGGGAAAAAGCAATCACTACGTATATTATGTACGTATAGAAAGCAAACATGATGATTTCCAACGAGGTCTGTTATTTAGTATGTATGTACATATGTACATAGGATGACCCGACAAGGCAAGGATGAGAAGGGACGATATATCGGCGAGTGGGGAAACTGGGTCGGCGAGATGACTTATCGGAGTCCGGCTCAGACAATGGGGGTATTCTTGGCATTCTTTTTTGGGGGAGAGACGGATGAATGGATGAATGGATGGAATTCAAGAAGTCGTAAGCGAGATGTAGAGACCTAGTTTCTGTACCAGATGTTGGTTGTATCGGCATCGGTCTTGTTCATCCCTATGTTTACCGGGGTCCCTGAAATTTTCTAGGTCAGGATAGCATGGTGTTGGTGCCGTCGGGGAAGGGAAGACCTCGCGGTAGGTGGGTGGATGACTTGTATATTATGTAAGTGTTGTAAATACTTGTATGTATGTATGTATGTACATACAGAGTTTACAGAGACAAACACCCTGTCTAGTGAGAAACCTCAGACGACCAATCTCGATTCAACCAGTATAGGATTCTGAATGATTTACTAGTGGGTTTTGATAAAGTCTGAGCGGGGACGTGGTATACATGAAGATTTCGATTTTGTTGACTACATGTATAAGTGAAGATGAAGAAGTATAAACGGAGGTATTCTATAGGGGGGCTTTCGTTATACTTCCATCTACATAGGTATATACATAACCATCAAGAAGGTCCAACCGGGAATGATCTACATCCAAGTGGCGTTCTTCAACGTAGAAGAAAGAAGGGAGGACAAACATATGTAATAATACATATTATATACATATAATCCTTGACGTCATGTCTACAACCCACCACCAACAAAATCGCACGTCCCACCTCCCCAAACAAAAGCAACTTCTACAGAAACGAATGAAAAAGTCCGTATCACCCGTCACTACGGTATACCTAAGATCTTTCTGATCATCTCCTACTCCTTCTATATCCACCGAATCTCTTGACTAGTAATTCTCCGCTACCCGAGTTACCATCTCATTCTTTGAAAAAAGATACTCTTCGGTTGGTTTCTATAGGTAGATAGATAGATAACCCGTGTTTAGTGGTCCGTGAGTGCTTCAATAGTATTATCCCGTGATTGTTGTTAATGTCCTTCTTCGAAGCTTCTGTCAGTCAAAGCGGGAGGTTAACTTGGAAGGTTTGTNCCTCCCCAAACAAAAGCAACTTCTACAGAAACGAAAGAAAAAGTCCGTATCACCCGTCACTACGGTATACCTAAGATCTTTCTGATCCTCTCGTCCTCTTTCTATATCCATCGAATCTCTTGACTAGTAATTCTCCGCTACCCGAGTTACCATCTCATTCTTTCAAAAAAAGATACTCTTCGGTTGGTTTCTATAGGTAGATAGATAGATAACCCGTGTTGAGTGGCCCGTGAGTGCTTCAATAGTATTATCCCGTGATTGTTGTTAATGTCCTTCTTCGAAGCTTCTGTCAGTCAAAGCGGGAGGTTAACTTGGAAGGTTTGTCCATACTATACACTATACACTATACACATACATGTACTTACACAGGCCCCCCAGTCCAAATTGAGTGTGGCGTCCTCGATAAAGAATAGCTACACCCGCGAATCGACCCTCATCGCCAAGTCCTTCTAAATCTCCCCAGCTACTAATCCTTCAATCNAGCGGGAGGTTAACTTGGAAGGTTTGTCCATACTACACACTATACATACACATGTACTTACACAGGCCCCCCAGTCCAAATTGAGTGTGGCGTCCTCGATAAAGAATAGCTACACCCGCGAATCGACCCTCATCGCCAAGTCCTTCTAAATCTCCCCAGCTACTAATCCTTCAATCCAGTAAACCCAGATTCCCACCAAAAAAGAAAGCCTCCCCCCATGAAACGTCTCCATCCTCATGCACCGCTCCTTCTAACCACTCAAGAAATTATCCTACCCTCTCGTTACCACTCTTTTCTCACCAGTAGCCGGCGCTTTTTTCTTTCTTTTTTACTCGTCTTGTCTTGCATGCGCTCGTGCATTTTGTGGGGATGGCCCCGGCCCGTCTGGTGCCTATGGACGGACACTAAAACTTGCCCTAGATGGGGGGTACCTGATACGTTTTGGTACATATATTGCACTCTGTAGTAGTGCTGTTTGTCTTGCTTGGTTCTTTGAATATGGTCCGTATAGCTGCATTCTGCATGGTTTGGATGGGGACTTTTTCTTTGGTATATCCCGTGGATTCTATTGTCTGTGGTTTACATGTTCGTTCTTTCCGCCTTATGCAAGGCACATACCACATTTCCATGACCTCTTTCCTTTTTTTCCCTTCTTTGTCCTCACATATGTACTCTACCAAAACTAAACCTGGTCCAAGCGTCTAAATCGTAACTCCCGATATTCATCACCGCCCCCATTCAATCTTGGTTCACTAACAACCCCCTCCCCAAGACGAATTCGTTTCCCGCCGCCGCAAAACATCGTCAATGACAAGTCATATGTCTCTTCTCGTTTTCCATCTAGCTTACTTCCAACGCCACTATATCCCCTTCCCCTCCCTCCCTCACCAAACCAGTCTAACCTCATTCTCAACGACTCATGCGCGCCTCGCCGGATCACTAACCGAATAAGCGGTCTCATCCCCCTGACGCTCGGCCTTGTCATGAGCCGATCGTCTACATAACCTTCGATTTTGCTCCCGTGGGGGGGGGAGGGGGGCCTTTTAGGTGTCTAAAGGATTCTCTTGCTTCCGGGGCCGACGAGGGGGTAAACTAGATCGTGAGGGCGGGTGGCCGCGGCCACGAGGCTTTTTTTCACTCCTTGGATCGCCATGTAGCATATCTGGAACACCATGAAGACAGACTTTCTTGGAAGGAACAGACTAAACCATCAACATATGGAAAATGCAAGATTCGAAATCGTGTCTGTCTGTCGTCAAGTTACCGTGGATCAATACCCTGGTTAACAAGCAGGGCTTGGTGGTTACATTATTGATCATTCGTAGTAGTCGTCACCATTGTCCCAACAGTATCGTCTTCTCAACCGAACTACCGGCCCTTCTACCGGTCGACTGACTAGCTAGCTCGTCCGTCCGTTAGTCTGTTAGTATTCTTCATCTCCCGGCCAAAGTAACATCCCGAGCAAACATACCTCTCATCCCATGCTATTCCGCTATCCGTCCGTCGATATATACGCACATCATTGAATCATAGTCTCTTGTCGTCAACTACACCTTGTACATAGTACACCCATCATATAGACCAGGGTCTCTCTTCATAAACGAGTCAGAAGGTAAAAAAAAAAAGGAAACATGCACATTCACTCACCATCACATCCATCCATAGCCATGTCCTTCTTCTTGACTTAAAACGGAAGTATACATTGTAGGACAAAGCGCAACCCGCAAGTCTTTGTTGAGTCGTCCGTTCGTCGCCTTATACCCTATTAGGTAGTCCCCCCAAAACGGGTAATTCCAACACGACTTACTCAAAAAGGAAATGGGCGTGTCAAACGAACGAAAAAGAAAAAAAAAGAGCCAAGTCTACACTGATTTCCAAAAGCTCATACATTCTTTGCTTTTCTCTTACTCTTCTCAAAGTCAACTTGCCTATGTACAATGTACATACTCCATCAACGAGAATTGTCAAAGCAGACGAAACGAGACTTACTTCCCGGGGGGGGGTAATCATCATCGTGAACTACTTCCGGACATGATCATCACATATAGTGAGAGACACGAGAAAACCGTCTGGGTACTTTGTTCTCAAGGATGCGGGACCCTTCACTTCCCTTCCCTTCGCTTTTTTTTTGTGAAAATCCCATCGTCTACCGCCGTGACGAGCCCGTTCTTTTTCTTTTCCTTTTTTTACTATCCGTCGTTTCCCGTGGCGTAAATCCCGTCTTCTATCGGTTAGCTTCAGCCTGCTTTTTTTTGTTCTGTATGTATGTACATGTCTCGGTATTCGTGTAGTCCTGTATGTACATACATACATACATGTGTACATACGCTACTTAACTAAGTTCAAGTCGCCTCATCCCCCCACCATTACAGGCCTGTCCGTTCTTTTTCCGAGCCCGAACGGTAAAGTACTGTGCTTCCGCTGTCCTCCGGTCGCCACCACACGTGTATACATTGTACAAACGTTCTCGCACACCCCTATCACCAAGTAATACCCTGGTCTTATAAGCCTTCCTTCTTTTTGTAGTTTACCCTATGTCTGTCTGTCTGTCTATCTATACATGACTTGCACCGAAGGGGGAATACTTTCCATTACTTACTCCCAGCACTCTTACTTGCCCGCCCTGGAGCGTAACATCCGTCGTGGGTCGGCTGTCTGGGGGGGGAGGGGGACCGGGATTGAATCTATTGTCCATGGGAGGGAGGTGTGTCTTGACATTCCTAGATTCTTCATTTGACTTCCGTCCAATAGTCATACTGCTTTTTTTCAAAAAACCTAATCACCAGTTCCTCGTCCCCCCATCCATAGTTTGAGGATTTTCACCAACATGGGCCGATAAAGTCCTCTCGCAAACCTGTGACTGTTACTGCTTTTGCCAATTGCTTACATATCTACATTGCTTTTCTATCTCCCCTGTCTCCCAAACCCAGGCCCTCCGCCGAGCGGCCTATTGAGCTATAACCGGCCCATTCTGCATGGCTTAGCCTGCTCGGTCACTTCTATTTTGACCCTCCATGTTCAGCGGGCCATCATATACCGACGACACTTGTCACTTCTCACTCGAAAGTACCCTACCTCGCCCGTTTACAACGTCACACCAGCTAAATTGCCCTTCATTTCCTATCAGTGCTACCTACCCTTTGCTGGCCCGGGTTCTGCCTTGTTTGTTGCTTGGACGGTCCAAAGTTTTTTACCTGCTTCGTTTTTTTTTCTTGCCGCCATCAGTAGTAGTAGTAGTAGTGTGCTTACACACTATACACCAACCAACACTCACCCCCACCTTCAACAAAGTCTGGGTCACTTGGAGCGAGCGCTGCCATCACTGCGACGGTTCCTGTGTGATGCACTAATGTGCTGTCCCAAGTCTCATCTTCCGCTCCTCCCCCCTCCCTCTTGCCCCCCCCCCCCTCGAGCCGCTGTTAATATCGATGTCTGTATCTGGCGCTCGTGGTCTAGCGCAGGTGTCACATCGACTCCACGGACACAACACTTGGTCGCTGCGCCGTCGACTAACTTTCTTTGGACACACGGTGAACCACTCTTATGCCGACTAGTTATAGGCCATCCACGTCATGGGTCATGCCGAAGAAAGCCTTAAACCTTTGTTGAGTGTTTCATTGGTCACTAAAACAATAAGCCCTGCATGGTTCCGTCCTCTGAGGGAATATCATCAACTTGTTAGTGCCAAACACATACCTCTCAACAACTCAAGTGTGCCTCCGAGGATGCACATCTATTGTATGCGGAGCTTCAGGTGAGCCGTTATCAGGGACACTGTATGGGACAGGCCATCATGTGCTATGCAGGAGCGTGCACTGCCAGGAAGCGTGCCACAAACGACTCGGTGCCGGCCTTCTCCAAGGGCTAATCCAACAGGGAATTCCGCAGGCATCTCCCACACCCCCATCACCGTTGCGTTGGTGATATAGTGGTTACTTTCAATACCTACAACATCCCGTGATCACCAGCCAATCGTCCTTCTGGCCCACCACCCCAACCGCCATAGAGGGTCACACCATGCCTACCACGAGGGCAGTCACTATGCGCACATCCTTCATGTCATCCTCTTGCGCCATCTTTTGCCACTTGTAGAGAATCTGCCTATTCGCTGCATTTGCATCCGCTATGGTTATTATACCTGGTCGCCTGCTCCTGTCGTACCCACCCGTCGTTAAGCCTTGGTGAAGTCCGGCTTACACATTCCCGAAAGCAAACACCACCGTGTTCCCGACTGGGCTCAAAGTACGCGGCACAACGCCGCAGCATACTTAAGAAAACGCTTGTAACATGTCGACTATGGTTCACTGTTTCTAGCTATGATATGTAGAATGGTAGAAACCCCTTTGTGCTTGGATATATCCATACTTCAGAGGGAGGGGGCGTGGACCAGACTCAGTCAAACTCTGGGTGATGCCGTTGCCGTCAATCTGCGGTTCTGATAATTAGAGCGTATCGCACTCACTGCACGCTATAACCTTGCGTACATCCTTTTTCCGTACTAGGCAATAACTTCCAGTGACCCACCTACCTACCACCGGGCAGGGCAGATTCCCAGTGTCGGCCTTGTTTCTTGTTTCCTTAGTGCATGAATTATGTTTAGTAGATGTGTGAAAAATCCCGTATTGACTTTATGTTTCATAACATGGTACGGTAGTTGCATAAACAATAAATGTTCCGCTTGGAACCACCTCTGACCACTAGTTGTTTCCGTGGGTCGGCATTAAACAGGACCCGTCANTCTGGGTGATGCCGTTGCCGTCAATCTGCGGTTCTGATAATTAGAGCGTATCGCACTCACTGCACGCTATAACCTTGCGTACATCCTTTTTCCATACTAGGCAATAACTTCCAGTGACCCACCTACCTACCGCCGGGCAGGGCAGATTCCCAGTGTTGGCCTTGTTTCTTGTTTCCTTAGTGCATGAATTATGTTTAGTAGATGTGTGAAAAATCCCGTATTGACTTTATGTTTCATAACATGGTACGGTAGTTGCATAAACAATAAATGTTCCGCTTGGAACCACCTCTGACCACTAGTTGTTTCCGTGGGTCGGCATTAAACAGGACCCGTCAGCTTCACCGTGGGAATGGTTCGGGAGACACAGGTGCCGTTAGTGTTCCGTGTAGAGAGTTCTATGGTTTGAGGGGTAATAAGGTGTAAAGGAACGGGTCCGAAGGGGGGAACCGGTGCTTGGAAGGAGTGTTTGTGACCGTGGTAGAAGGAATGAAAAACGGGTCGGGATAAACTACAAGGCCAGTCATATGACCAAAGTATCGTTGTTCCAATTTTATGTGGTAGTGTTTGTTAGGGTCAATATACGTACATTCCTAATTATCTTCATCGTGATGTTGGTTAGACAAAGTTTGGGAAGGGAACTGTCAGACACGGAAGTTGCAGAGAATTACAATCATGGATGACAGCTTTGAACCGCGGTTTCCTCATACTTACGTCTATGACGAAGATGTCAACAGACTCTTGTTCCTTTGGTTGACTCGACCTCAGTTATGCATCCCTTTAAACATCTGAATTGTTTCTTCAATTCACGCAATCCTAATTCTGTAAGTGACTCGATCACGACGAGTATCTATCGCCACTCCTTGTCACTACCATTAACACCTGCTTTCTTCTTCTCTTCTCTAGAAAACTGCATCATCAACATCATGGCTAGCACCAGACCCAACACCTCTCGCGGTTCCACCGAAAGCACACCTCTCCTCGACTCGTCATCGCACACGCCTAGCTCGTGGCCTGCCCGGGACTCAACAAATGACTTACATCGCGATCCTCTCACCCCCGAAGACTCGAAAGCTCCGCTGTCCCCCATAACTAGCGATCCTATTGACCTTCCAAATCCATCTGAACCGGAGGCTCCACCTCATAATCCGGAGCAGGGTGCTGGCGAAGACTGCTCGACCCATCGTCTGTTGACCGAGGATGAGTGGATCAAGATTGCATTCAGCCTCGGTGCCATCCATAACCTAGAAGACACGCGTCTCGTCCATCCGGACCGTGGTCTTTGGCCTCCCAAGGGGATGCCTCCGGGTCTCTATAGAGATATTGTGTTCCATCGGACCAAGTATTTCTACCTGTATCAGTTCATCTTTACTATCCGCTAGGTCGGGATGGTAACTCAGATTCTCATCGGCGCCTCTTTAACCGCTGTCGGTTCTCTTAACCTTGATGATTCTGGCGAGGTTGTCACAGGGCTCGCCGCCTTCAACACTATAATTGCTGGTGTCCTCGCTTTGATTCATAACAGCGGTGTAACTGAAAAGTTCCATGACGACCGCACTGAGTTCATACAGGTAGAAGACTACGTCCGGAAGATCCTTGAGGGCTCCGTCGTTGACGACAACCTGACTACGGAACAAATCATCCGTCAGTGCTTCGACAGATTCCAGCACGCCCGTCAGGCAGCTCTCGACAATGAGCCTACGCCTTTTGCCGCAAACGCTGTTGCAAGCACAGCGGGCCCGACGCGGACCAACGTCGTGCGGCAGGTAGCTGCGCGGACCTTTCGTGATATTGGGGATTCCGACATGGATTGGCGGCCGGCCCAGCCACTCAGTTCGGTATATGCTTATGCTGGGAAACAGCGGTCTTCTTTGGTCAACGATTGTCTTACGCCTTTGAGAGGTTCCCAGACTACGTCCCGGTATGGTGGTTCTGATAGGGGATCACAGGTTTGAGTGTGCTAGGGAGGGTAGCTTGTGTTACATGGCGCTAGCGTCGTGTTGGTGCTGCTTTTGTACAACGCTCGTTTATTATCTTTGTATTACTAGACTTTATATCCATCGTCATGAATAGATTCTGTATTTTTAAACGATACGTGCGATAGTCTGGACCTTTGTGACGGTAGTGTATCTATGACACAGCACGACTAGGTGACTACGATCGATCGGTGAGGCTTACAAATGCGTGGCAGCATTGTCATTTTCCGCCACCGATCATTACAAATTACGATGAAGCACATTTATAAGCACATTATACACATGTCAAGACCAACATTGGGGCGTCAGGAAAGACCACACTAAACGGCATGTGATAACTGGATGGCGAAATCTCGGCAGTAAATTGAGTGTCGAGTATCGATTGATAAAAGCAAAATCCCAAATACGGCCTGTTTAATCCGAATCCGAAACGCCGATGCCCAATGATGTTCTTGCTTGCACGATGGTAAAGTCCGTGGTAGGCAGAAGAGTAGTTTTGTAAGTTTTTTGATATAATCTTTTTTGATATTTTGGTCGCTCAATAATCAACTAGACGTAGTCGAAAATTTAAGCCTGCTCGGACAGAATGTCAGAGTCACCAGCGTCCAGGATGGACATGGTGGAGCAGCGGAACATCTTACCGCACGAGGTACCGAGCTCGATCTAGATGGGGAGTTAGCTTATGTTCAGTACCCTCCAAAGTCTTGTATCGTCTTAAGACTTCTTCGCAGGGTTGACGGATGAGATGATATCGAGGCGGGAGCTTTTGTGAAGACCGCCGGGTTTTCTTCATCCGCCAGGGCCACGGGGGTGGCTTGAGAAGAGCGTGAGACTACGGGGACGTACGTTGGTGCCGTTCAGGTGGTGAACGTTGGTCTTGGCCAGCATGGAGTAGTACTCGAGCTCAGACTTGCGCAGAGGGGGGGTGTTGGAGGCGATGATGACCAGCTTGGCCTTGCCGGAGCGGAGGGCCTGAAGAGTGAGATTTGTTAGTATGCAGCACTTGGGAGATCTTGAGATGGAAGAGGTGATTCGTACCTTGAGGGTCGACTTGTAGCCGAGGGTGACCTTGCCGGACTTCATGACCAGAGCCAGCTTGGAGTTGATGCTCTGCGCATCGCGCTTAGACTTCTTAACGGGGGCCATTTCGACGGTTGATATTGAGCAACTGGAGTAGGTGTTGATACCAAAAAGGAAACGAAAAAGAAGGAAAAAAAACAATTCCAAGTTCCTCAGATCAAAGTCTCTCCCAAGACAATCTTGCCCAAAATCTTGCAAAGCCTCCGTCAATTCCTTCTAAAGTGGGGCCTCCCCCATCCCTCACTGCAAAATATTCTGCAAAAAATAAATTAGTGTGTTCTCGCTGACTAAGACCCTCGCCACACTAAAATGCCCAATTATAGCCCGGAGTTTGTCCCAGAGCCCTAATGGTCCGAGATTCAGCCGCCCCATGCCCACCTACCGGATGCAGGTTAGTGCTTTGAAATCAAGGGTTAGAAATCAAGAATTGGCCTGGGCGGATGTTTCGCACGCCAAAGTGGTCCATTTTCTGAAAGAGTACTTTTTCTTCCTTTTTTCTCCCCCCCCCAAACCCCATCACCCATTTTAAGGCACTTCACCAGTTAACCGAAGACAAAATGGCCCGCCGTCCCGCTCGTTGCTACCGCTACTGCAAGAACAAGGTGCGTTTGTTCTTGAGCTCGAAATTTTGACGTTGTCGTTGTTGTTGGCGTTCGTTGAATCTCTCTGTCCGATTTTCCCTGGCCCTCACTTTCCCGACTGGCCCGCCCAGATGATACACTCCCACCCTGTTCCGGCTGTCGAAGATATTGGAGTTTTGCGATGATGGATTTTTGAAAGACCGTTGGATTGCGAGACTTCATGGCGAAATTTTCACGGCTTGGAGTATGGAGTGGGAGTTTGGGAGTTGAGTGGGAGATTTGACGGGTGTTGATGGCTTTGAATGGCTGCGTCATGAGCTTTTTGGACATCAAGAGGAGCAAATTGACTAACATGATTTTTTGGATGGAATAGCCGTACCCCAAGTCGCGCTTCAACCGTGGTGTCCCCGACCCCAAGATTCGCATCTTCGACCTGGGCCGCAAGCGTGCCAACGTCGACGACTTCCCTCTCTGCATTCACCTTGTCTCCAACGAGTATGAGCAGCTGAGTTCCGAGGCCCTTGAGGCCGCCCGTATTTGCGCCAACAAGTAAGTTGCCAATGGTTTCCCATGGCGGTTGATATCGAATTGCATGAGAATGCTTTTTGATTACAAATCACCGTGGGACAGACGTCACATATCGAGTATCATGTTCTAACAACACAATCAGGTACATGGTCAAGACCTCTGGTAAGGATTCTTTCCACCTCCGTGTCCGTGCCCACCCCTACCACGTCGTCCGTATCAACAAGATGTTGTCGTGCGCTGGTGCCGATCGTCTTCAGACCGGTATGCGTGGTGCCTGGGGTAAGCCCAACGGTACTGTTGCCCGTGTCAACATTGGCCAGATCATTCTTTCCATCCGCACCCGTGACAGCAGTAAGTTCATCTCACCTCATCGACATACAAAGCCCATCTCTAACAACCATCCCCTCTAGACCGCGCTGTCGCCCTCGAGGCTCTCCGCCGCTCTCAGTACAAGTTCCCCGGTCGCCAGAAGATCATTGTCTCCAAGAACTGGGGTTTCACCCCTCTCCGCCGTGAGGAGTACGCCGAGCGCAAGGCTGGTGGCCGTGTCAAGGTTGACGGTGCCTACGTCAAGTTCCTTGCCAACCACGGTTCCCTTGAGCACAACATGCGCGAGTTCCCCGGTGCTTTCGAGGCTTAAGTGTGTTGGTCTAGCTTGAAAATGAATGACAAAAAAACCTAAAATTATAACACAAACATTTTATTGGCTTTGGTTCTGGTGCTGTCGGGCTTTTCTTTGAAGCCAAGGCGGCGTTTTGGAACACTTGTCCTGGAATATGGATGGGTGGTGATTCGTTGTTGATGGCGCTGGGCTGGGCTTGGGATTGTATTGTCTTGGGGTTTTGCGTCTTCTGGATTGGAGCCATATAATGGGGATTTCAATATAGCGAAGCCTGTTGGCTATCGTGATGGGAAACATGAATGTTTTGTGTCTCTTTGTGATTTTGATTGTTATTCAGTGTGGTCTTTGAGAGTGAGGTCATCTTATTGAATGCATATTTTTAGATCATGATATCACGTGAAATCATTATGTAGGGTTGGGTCATATGTAACCCTACCATTGACATGATGTTGGTGGTTTTGGGTACTAGTCAGTTGGCAGTGTCGTCGTATGCTCGCATTGGCTGTATACTTGAGGTTAAGAGAGTGTATTCTAAAAAGGCATTACTCACAAATTCAAGCGAGAATATAAATCACATGAAGTCTCGCGATTTAGACAACTACAGAAGTATTGAATATACACTATGATAGCGGAATCCCGATGGAGACAACCTTGGGTGATATCATGACAGTTGCCAAGCGTGGCAAAAATCCCATACGGGATGGCTCACTCATTGGATGATTTTTGTTGGGAAGAATGTTGGATGATCCCGTTGGTTGAAACAAACTAACAACTTCCAGAACTCAGACATTGTGCAACTTGATTCTGTCAGGAGATGAGGTAAAGCGGGAGCGGGAAAATGAGTTAAATGGCGGTGACAGCCTTTGTATGGGAAGGTGCGGGTGGACATGTCTGACGTCTGGGGCCGACATATGTAGATATAGCTAAGTGGTATATATAGTAGATGGGTGATATGGGAGGCATGGACGAGACTATATCGTGGTTTGGGGTTATGCTTTAGATGTGGAAAGGGCCGACCCACTCACATGTGCTATGTCTATGCATAACGGTATGTATAGCCAAGGGAAGATGCATCGCGAGTGAGGGATTCCGTAAGGAGACACACAACCTGAGATTCCTTTAGGTGGGATGGAGACCCCGTGTAATGGCTTTACCCGGCATGAGCGGTATAGCGAAACGATGCCTATATGGACTGCTGTGCGGGGATGTGCAGGTCAGACGCAAGGCGAGAAAGAGGGATTCTGCAGGAGTGGTGTGAATGACCGGTGACTTTTAGAGATTGATATCGAGTCATTGATGGTGAATGAGTATTTACAAGAATACGAATAAAGTACAGTCAGAGTAACGGTATAATGGGGACTTATAGAGTCCTATAAATATACTGACAATATCCAGATGCGAAATGGTCGGGATCATGGTATTCGGCTATGCGGCTGATCATGGTTGAATGTGCANGTGCGGGTGGACATGTCTGATGTCTGGGGCCGACGTAGATGTAGTTAGGTGGTATATATAGAAGATGAGTGATATTGGAGGGTTGGACGAGATTATATCGTGGTTTGGGGTTATGCTTTAAATGTGGAAAGGGCCGACCCACTCACATGTGCTATGTCTATGCATAATGGTATGTATAGGCAAGGGAAGATGCATCGCGAGTGAGGGATTCCGTAGGGAGACACATAACCTGAGATTCCTTTAGGTGGGATGGAGACCCCGTGTAATGGCTTTATCCGGCATGAGCGGTATAGCGAAACGATGCCTATATGGACTGTTGTGCGGGGATGTGCAGGTCAGACGCAAGGCGAGAAAGAGGGATTCTGCAGGAGTGGTGTGAATGACCGGTGACTTTTAGAGATTGATATAGAGTCACTGATGGTGAATGAGTGTTTACAAGAATACGAATAAAGTACAGTCAGAGTAACGGTATAATGGGGACTTATAGTCCTATAAATATACTGACAATATCCAGATGCGAAATGGTCGGGATCATGGTATTCGGCTATGCGGCTGATCATGGTTGAATGTGCATACGGTAAGACTTGGTCCCCGCATGTGGGAAGGGGAAGCAGAAAATGGAACGGTGAGCGGTAGTGTGTCGTCATACGCAACTCTCAGACGGAATTTTGCGGAGCGATTTGTTATGTTTACTCTGAAGGGATAGACTTTTGTCAGTTATTGACGGCGCATGATAGTTTCAGTCTGTGTGATAAGTCACTGATCAAGACCCAAATGTCCGATTGATTTCGGTCAGGCCTGCGGAAAATACAGGGTGCCGGTGCAAAGTTGCCCAGTGACCACCAGTCAATTATCACGTGGAAGTGCCTTGTAAACATCAGTGCTGCCAGGCAGACTTGGTTTTCACAGTTTAAAGAGGGACTTTGGTGAGGCTGCGAGTACGGATGCGGTACCGGATAGAGGGAACTTGTGGGTGCAGATTTGGGAACTATGGTTTGCTAGATGAGGATTGATTTGAGTTGACTTGAGATAGGGGTTATCAGATGGCAGTTTGTTAGTTGCGAGATAGGAATAGTTAATGCTGAGTACGCAATATGGGAGTTAGATGATGGATTGAGGAGTTTGAGGGATGAATGGAGGATTGAATCTAGGGTGGACATTCGTGGTGTAAGTTGGTAGGACGCAGTACCAGTGATGGTGTCTTTGAAACGGCGGCGTCCACTCTACAGGCTTACCTACAGCTGACATGATTGGAGGCGAGCATGAGCTGGATGTTTACACCCGATGATCGACAACCAGCAACACAGGAAGCATAAGTTTCACCCACGGAACAAAAACAGCATCGTTGTGATTCTCCACAAACACCAGGAATCCGAGTATTATCAAGCTCCGGAAAGGCCGTGGGAAGCCCTTGGTAGTCTCGTCTCTTCCTGCTGTCCCAACAGCCATACACTGCTGTGCCCGATGGCGCTACAGGGGCCCATCGGGGCTAGTCGGGGGGGCGAATTGTGCGGCGCAGATTGGGCTTGTCCTTGGGAACTTCCAGAAGATGGTGGCCCTGAAAGAGCGCTGTGGGTTAGGGAGAAAAGGAAAGACAGGGTAGAGATGAGGCTATTGTGAGAGAGAATTGGGGCCATTAATATTTGGCCACAATGGTTATGGTTCCGCAGCAACGACTGATAACACCCAGGTTCGGTGATAATATCATGGGATGGGGGTTTTGTGTGGACTGATGGAAGGTTGCAGAATGTAATGACTGGTACCGAATCCGCCGTTTGGTCTTATTGCTTTCTGCTTTTTATATCGTCGTGACCTCTTTTTTGTCTTCTTTGTTCTTCAACCGTCATCGTGATTGTTTACAAACCAAACAAGTATCAAAGCACCCATTCCATTCCCTGTCTCAGTACATCGTGGGCCCAGTTACCAGCCCCTTTGCTGTCCACTACAACGTCAAGTTTAATGCATTAGCACCTACTATTTTTTTCAATTACGCCCTGGGCAACCCCGTTATAATTTTCAACATCACAACCTCAAGATCCCAGCACTTTGCTGTGTTGTGTATCAACCGACGACGACGACAACGACGACGACCACCACCGATCAACCGCCCACCTCGATCCATTTCGACCATACACTCGCTTGCCTCGAATTCCGCCTCGCCTGTCGAAAGCCTACCCGTTTTGAACCGTTTCCATCGCTCCCTCGTTACCGCCCAATCAGCCGTCCGAAATGGCCTTTCAAGCCCACGCGACCCAGACTCCGCGCGCGGCGCTGACGGACGACCTCCGGGAAGCGTCTGGGTCTGCCCCGTCGCTTGTCAGCCGTTCGTTAGCTAGTTCGCAGAGACATTCTCGTTCATTATCCAATGGTAATGGTCAGACTTGGGTTTTGTTCCCACCGACGGCCGTGTCAGAGGCTCAGACTACATCTTCTTTTCTCACGATCAACGAGACGGTTACCACGCCTTCGGAGAATCTGAGTATAGTGCGGTCTGATTTTCTGCCACGGTCAGAAGGTACGGGGACAGAAGCCTTGGCTAGCCAAGATTTGGATGATGATGACGATGACGATGATGAATATGACGAAGATGCTGAGCTCGATATACTAGACAGCCACCTTGCCGACTTCCGTTCCGGTCCTGCCGTGCCTACTCCTACTCCTACGCCTGTTCTCCCCGGACATGACGGTCTCGGGACTTTCCGGGTGCCAGATTTTGCTACCAATCGCCAGACACAAGACCAGCTCTATGCGTTTGAGCAATTCAATCCAAATAGCATACAAAACACCCGGGAGAGTCTTGAGAAAATCCAATCAGAGCTTCTGATGGACCCAGAAGAACTGGAGGCTGCCGAACGCCGTGCGCGCATTGAGGCATGGCGCCTGGAACATAGTAGAGTTCTTCTGGAGGAGATACAAAAGGAGACTAGACGGCAACGGAGACTTTCAGCAAATTCGACCACACGGACCAAGAAGCAAGCATTCGAAGGCTCTATCGCATCAGAAGCTATCGAGGAAGAGCCATCAACGGCCCCTTTGGCTACACAGGCTGACGAGACTGAGCATATGGAATGGCATGACGATTCGGTTGACGACCGGGCAGTGGATGAGGTAGCAGACGAGCAACCCAAGGGATTCCTTGATCGCATTACGCACAAGGTGATTCGCGACATGCTCGATCTTAGCGACCATGACTTGGCCATCATTTTTGGCGACACATATGTCGACGACGAAAACGAGGCTCAGGCCACCCCCCGCGCGGCATCTCCGTCAGGACACCCCGGCGCATCGGATCAAAAGAATAAGGCGGAAAACTTGACTCCAAAAGAGGACTCCTGGCAATTACGCATGGTTGAAGGCGTAGCTAAGGAGCTCGGTATATTTGTAAACTCCGTCTCCCCCTACCCACATCCTGGCGCATTCTCGACTTACAAGCGTGTACAACAAGATCCCCTCCCTTACGCAGGGTTAGAAGCAATTCCCGAGGCGTCGACCCCGTCGGCTCCTCGGAAGGCACTGTCACTGTTGGAATCTATTTCACAGTCGGCACTGCAGTTTAAGCCATCCTTTGCCATGCTTCAAGGCTCTGGATTGGCGTCGTCACAGCCCGAAGAAAACCAGTCTCGGAAGGCGGGCCCCGGCGAAAAGGTGACGGTGCAAAAGTCACATGGCCAGCAGGAATTTACGCAAGAAGAGTGGGAGAAAGACTTGGATATCAAGCTTGTCTTCAAGTATCTCCGGTCTCGCTTCGTCTACGGCACGTACTCGGCTAATTCTTCGGTAAACGGCTCTCCCGCAACTCAGCAATCATCGACGACCTACGTGAAGACGGCAACCAGACCACTTAACGCTCAGGAATCGGCAGCCAAAGCGGCTAGAATCCGCCAACATCATCCACTTATTGGCGGCCGGATTCCGGCGGATAGACGGTCGTTTAAGGCGATGACGGGGACTGGAGCGGGGAGACATCATGGATCTGTACGGAGCCAGGGGACTAGGCGGTCGGCTAGACGGGGCAGTGCATCGTCGAAGCATTATTGGGATCTTGGGGGCTCGTTGGGGTCGGGGTCGGTTGTCGCGGAGCCTGTTACGAATGGGCCTATGGGGAGTTGGGGAGAAATTTGAGGTGAGATGATGGGGACTTTAATGACTTGTATTGGCATTTGTTTTTATTTTATTTTGGTGGGTTGAACGGCTAGAGTTGTCGTTGAAGAGTAGATTTTATGTACATTCACAGAACCGGACGCCCATGGCGCCGTTAGCATTGGCGGTAATAGATTGATGAGGAAGGATGATTAAGAACAATCAAAGGCAAGAAATCAAGATTCTGTTACTGTATAACCTATCGTAGGATAAACTTATTTCCCACCAAGCCACTCTTTGGCCTTGTTAGTGGACGCATCCACCTTGCGATCAAACTCATCAATCTTCTGGAGAGTCTTCTCGCGCGCATCGGTAAGGGCATGGCCAGCCTTCTCCTTGGTCTCCTCAAACTCGGCTTGCTTTTGGGCGATGGCGGAGTCTATCTTGTGGCCTGCGGCGTCGAGCTTGGCGCCGGCTTGGGCACCGAGGTTGCTGAGGTCTTTTTGGGCGGAGGTGTTGGGGAGGTCTGGGGGTTGTTAGTTTGGTTTCTGTGTAAGTGGGGCCGAAGCTGGGAGGGGATGACGGGAGGATGAAGATTATGCGGGTCACGACGTACTCTTGTTCTTGCCGTTGTTGAAGAGAAGGTAGCTGAGGCCACCGACGGCGGTGATACCGAGGAGGAGGTTGCGTTGTTGAGACATTGTTTTGGTTGTGTGGGGGTTTGATGATGATGAAGATGATGGTGAAGATGGAAATGGGTTGGGATGGGGGCGTTTGTGGGGGTTTTATAGCTGGGGGATACGCTAGTAGATGGAGAAACGGAACGGTGGCGAGTTAGGATCAGCTGTATGGCGGGGTACGGGTTGTGTGGGGAGCGGGATGTGCCGTGGACGGTATAGGTCGGTATGTGATGAGTATACTTGCATATCACCGGATCTGTATGATTTACGTTTTCAAGATATCATCATTCGTTATTCGTAATATCTGGAAGCGGTTTAGGGAAACATTCTACAGTAACAACATGTTGCAGCAACTGTTCTCATCGATGGCGGAATTCTCAACTTCCAAGACATGCTAAGCTCCATCCGCACTACGGCATCAATCCCGGCGCCCATTACCGTTTCCGTCAAACCCCAATAGCTAACATGGCAAACTAGGGTTACTCACATCTCCAACCCATCCAGTTCATCAAAGTAACCTTGGTCACGTAACGACGCATGTGGCGTCTACGTGCCAACGAAATTCCGCGCCGTGAATAATCTTGCCAATGCCCTCTTTGCTTCTGTGCCGTGTTTCCGCTTTAGTTTATCGGTGTGGGGCACGGCATACCGAGTAGGGACGGCAAGTAAGGAAAGGCCCTTGTCTGGAGGAAGTAGTTTGTTACAAGGGAGTAAGAACATTTGTGTTTTCAGCGCAGCTGCCTTTTTTTCGTAGCTTGCGCTGGGAGTTTGGAAAGGGATGTGATTTTGACGATTTGCTTTCGGGCTTTTTTGCGCTTGCTGGTGTATGTATACCTAAGTAGTCGTTTTTTTTTAATCACCTTCTATTTCCTTTTGAGCATTTGAAATTCCTTTGCGCCGTGAAATGCATGGGTCTGGATAGATGACATCATCGTTTCGTACTATTATATTGAGCTTCAGTTGGCTGCCGTCTTTGCTTGTTCCTACTGTGTCTCAGAATACCCACTCGAGTCCAAACTCTCCGTGTAGATAGGGAAAATGCCCTCTCGAATACAATCTTCTCGTCGCGTCGCACCGCTCAAAGACACTGATTACGACCATGAGATCAGCCTTGTAGACCAAGAAACAATCGACCACACTCTCTCCCCCGTCGACAATGCGCTCTCGTCGCATCTTGAGGAAATGCCATCCATCCCCGAATCCGCACCTGTTAAACATATCACTACCGATCCTACACCTCTCGACCCTTCTCCCGGGCCTTCGGCGGGCCCGACAGACCCTCCGACTCCGTCAAGATGGAGCATGGGGAGAAATAAGGACGCTGCGCAGAGACCGCGGATAGCGTCTGCGTTGATGAGTATGAGTGGGACGGGAGCGGCGTTGGGTGGGGGCGGTATATTACCGGTGCCGTCGGCGGGATCGGCGGGCGGTGAATATGTTATGGCTGTGCCGAATGAAGGGGCGCATTTGGTGGTGGCGGCTAAGAAGACGGAGGTGAGAGGGGTTGCTAGATTGTCAGTTGATGAGATGCGGAGAAGGTCTAGCTCTGTGGGGAGTAGTAGACCAAAAATTCCAAATGTGGAGGTTGATGGTGAGAGTTTCAAGGTTTCTACCTGTTGTACCATGACTAATCTTCTACCTATAGTACCACCTTCCCCGGGAGTTCATACACCGCCGATCATACAACCTACACCAACAAACCAAACTCATCCAATCGATCACGAATGGGTGATTGACGTTCTCTACGAAAACCAGCGTGGCCTCTTTCTCTGCGGATCTGCTCTTTTCTCAGCTAAAGCCTTAGGAAACCTAGATCCTCCACCATGGACGAACGCCTTTCACAAACCTAGTCTTACAGCGCCCCGCGAAGCACAAGTACCCGACCCCTCATGGCAATGGGTATGGCCAGAATGGAGAGTCAACCACGACAGTCTTATCGACAGCGATGAAGAAGGTTGGGAATACAGCTTTATGTTCTCTGATGCATTTAGTTGGCATGGTCCGAAATGGTACTGCTCGTTTGTCAGACGAAGAGCATGGACAAGGAAAAGAGAACGGAGACGTGATGGGTTGACGGGGCTTATCATTGAGTCGCCGGCTACTCAGGCGGGAATGGAGTATCCTGGGTCTAGACGTGCTTCCGGTGAAGTTTCAAGAGATGGTCGGAGTTCCAGTCCTGCTGGCCAACCTCATTACAGTGGAGGCCATGCGGCCGGGAGTCGCGCAGGAAGTCATAGTCGTGGCCCTAGCTACAGCCACAGCCGAAGTGCCTCTCGTGGTCGTCACAGTATGGCAACAGCGTCAAGATTAAGCCGGGCCGACCTGGGTATCGATGTTGACGAGTTGGACAAGGTTGAAATCTACAATGTGCATTTCCTCATACAAATCCTACGAGTTCTTCGTGTTGACAGGGAACGACATGAGGCGGTGGAGAATTACCTAAAGAACGCCCTAGACGACCTCGAACACCTCCAGGACAATATCCATGAAATCATGTCCCTTTTCCTGTTCCAGAATTCTCGCACGCATTTACTGCAGCAGCTGGCTGAGGCAGCCGAGCGGGCGGAGAAAGAGTTGGCTGAGATGGAGGCGACGGCGGAAAATAAGGGGAGACGCGCCCATTTACAGAAGAGGGTTAAGTATTTGGAGGCAACTAAGTTGCATGCGGAGGAGGAGGTTAAGAAGTTGGCTTATTGGAGTGATGTGAGGAGATTAGGGGATTCGTTGGGAGATATTGATGATATGCGGAGGGATGACCATGAGTGTGATATTCCGGATATGGTGGTTCTGGATGAAGATAGTGAGGAGGATGATTTGAAGGGGACGACGTGAGTATCTGTATTATCTGATATTGCAATGAATTATGACTACTGGCATTTTTTATTAACTTCTACGTAAGGCTGGAACATACGTGGGACTAAGTTAAATGACTACACTACCATACTTGAATAAAGTGGTATGTCTGGATACGACAAGTATTACCAGAGCCTGGGTGTGTATTGTGCCACTGAAACCCGGGGGATAACATGGCTGGTTGTGTAACCGAGATTATCTACTGGCAGTAATGAAGAATGTCTGGTTTCTGTGACTACGTGATAACCGGGTTTCTCAGGTCACAGGAAGTTGATGAGTTATGGGCTGTAGCTTGATAGCCCTACATGCATGTCTTTGGGAGGTTCACGGACTATCTTGAGTCGTGAGGTTTCCTACTTGTGGTATACTTGGATATGAAGGTTGGCAGCATTGATGTATTTTGTAATTTGAACGTTCACCTACTGGTGTAGATGTTTCGGTTCATCTCTTGGTGATGTAGTACATGCCCAGTTTGAATGATAAGCTTATTGTTAAACAATTTTTAAATCTATATACCCACCACACATGGGCCACCTCCAAGCAGCACATGCGTAGCCCTCTCCTAAATCGCCTCCGCCCTCCGTCAACATGGAACCGCCTCATCATTCTCTCCCGACCCGTTTATTAATTTCCCCTTCCATGACACTATCGCATTCCCAATGGCATACGAACTAACTCCCCGGAGACTCTCTATGTAAGTAGAATCTGGATATTGATAATTGGATTGAGATCTTGACTGCAGGCTGGTCGTCGGAGCTAGAATATTTGGCTCTGTGAACCAATGTAGAAAAAATCCGAGTTGTAAATAATAGCACTAATATGCTGGAAAATGCCATCTCCGACGAGCCGTTGCGTTCGTTGGCATCCGACTGAGCTCCCAGGTGGTGGTGTGGATGGAGGCACCGCCATAATAAAGTAGGACGTTTGATGGTAGCATCCGTAGCATATGGTCTTCGAGTATGCGCCGGTATCCTTCGCCGTGTAAACGATTTGCGTCATGGCCTGGTACACCCGAACGAGGTCTTGGTGCCTTTCTGTGACCCTTCGCTTGAGGGAACTCCAGATATTCTCAACTGGATTGAGATCTGGGCTGCATGCCGGCCAATCCATAACTGTGACGCCTTCGTCCGCGAGCCAATCCTTGACTACTCTGCTTGTATGGATGGAGGCACCATCACAACAAAACAGTACTTTTGCTGATAGCCTCTGTAGCATATGGTCTTCGAGTATGCGCCGGTACCCTTCCCGTCCAAATGCTTTTTCCTCTTGATCTCGTAGACGCGCTCGTAGGATTTGGAGACTGAGTTATCCGCCCTTCGGATGACAACCGACGTTCGATAAGACTGGTCATTTATCCGAGTCCAGGTCGCCGTCTTGGTCTGGTTATCACACCATGGGATAGTTTCCTCACCCTCCTGCACGTCTTCAACATCATGGTAGTCTATGGTAGCTACCAGAGGACCTTTGCAACGATACCTGACAGGGCCCAGAACATCGATCGTTCTGGTACGGCTTCTGGGGCCAGCGGCTCGTCACTGAAGAGACGTTAAATGTGGAATAACAGAGACTTTGTTGTGGCTTGGGGACTCAGGATTATCATCCTGGATTGGCGTCGAAGGGACAAGGATCGGAGAACGGCCACAAATTTTGCTGGGGATATCATTGGGTACGTGGAGGGGATGAAGGGCTGCGAGTATCTGTGATTTCGATGGTGGCCTGGTTCCATTGAGGAGGGTAGGGTGCTGGCCTGTGGCTAACATAATCCGGAAGCCTTTGCAGCGGAGGAGGCCCCGTATGAGCTGGGTGGAGGTGGCCCATGTGTGGTGGGTACGGATGTAGACAGTAAGGTAGTAGTAATCATGTATGTAGATATGGTATGTTCTCTATAACGACCATATCTTCATACGTGATTACTACTACCTCACTGTCTACAGCGGAGGTAATTCTGTAGTGATGGGGTGGTAGATGTTCATGGGCCTTTATAGTCGCAATTAGTGGCGACATCCAATGACGTATTTGCCGGGATGAATATCCCCCGCACTTGCGTTGGGGAAGTGTCTTACCTGTTTTGGGCACTACTTGTACACATTTTAGCCCTATTGGCCGACGACAAAGATTCATCTTGTCGAGTGAGACAAGGTCTGGACATGTGAAAATATACCCCGCTCTTACCCGAAACATAGAATGCACCTTATATCCCAATCTTATAGATATGGTTAAGACCACGATTACTATTGAGACAGTCAACGGTTGCATTGATTCTATCTTCAACCTTTGACAAGCCGACTCGACCACGATTGAGTACCAAGGGTAACGTATCCAACGATATCAGAGGTCTCAGTTCCGCTTACTTTGGGTTGAACTTTATCAAGGAGATAGGCTTTGGCATGAAGCGGTAGATGAGCGAAGGTGAAGTGGATTTAGATGAGGAGATGAACTTGGTGCCGGTGTGGTGTCCTACGGGCGGTTTCCGGAAGCTAGGCTTCGCGGAAGTCATGTATGGCATTTTGAGGAAGGTGAAGGCTTTGTCGCTGAGTCAGTAAGGCGAGACTGACTACGATTTGGCTGGGGAGATTATGGCTTTATAGGTCGGGTTACTGTGAACCAGAGACCAGTCTCTCCATAGGCTAAGCCTGCATGAGAGTAGTCAATGAAAAAAGGAAAATGTACATACATACATATGTACATATGTATGTACATATTAGAGGAAGTACTATAAAGATAAGAGTGAGGAGGCTTACGGGACCAACCATGGAAACCAGTTAGTTTTGCCAACTCATGGCAGAAAACCAGTCAGCTCCGCCACAGCACTGAAGTCAAGTTATGTATATAAGTCAGGACGTCAACGATGATTTGTTAGGTAGCTGGTCTTATTCCCATCACGAGCAATCATCTTTCATTACCGTCAAGTATAGTACATAGTGCTTGAGACCTTGTGCCTTGTAACACATGTGTATGTACATACACACATGCAATGACGTCATTGTACATAGAACCAATCTCTCGTCAGCCCTGGTTGGGCGTAGCCCCAAACCCCCTGAATTTGTGACTGTCTGTTGATCCACTGTGTATGTTAACCCACGCCAACAGGAATATGCACATATGGAAGATCATTAACACAAATAGTCTCAAATAAACGCTGGGGGTGAGTGTGGGTGTTTCATGGCCACATCGACCGGGCGAAAAGGTAGGATTGAAACCAGTAATGTGGGGCTCGGTCGGGAGAGGGCTGGGTACAATTGTAGGCATGAACAAATACATAGATTATCCCAAGGTCATCAAGATGAAGTGTTCTGCAGTTGCCTCATGGAATGCTTTCATCTCCTTGTTGTTTCCTAAAATCTCCACTCCTGTTGTCTGCGCCAACTTACAAGGCACGATATCTTCAAAATGGTATTCTGTCGATACCCTATGGGTCTTCCGCCAGGTCAGGAATCTATTGGTTTTATGAACGAAGAGCAATCCATTGAATATTGTAAGTATACCCAGTAGTATTTGCGCAACGGTGAACATCGCACATCAAGTGGGATCAGAATGTTGCTCGGTCGGTAGTTTGTTTGAAAATACCAGATACTAAGTACCTACAGGGCATAATGAAGACTTTGCACCTATAATGGACGCGAGAGTGATAGACGATGAAACCGGAAATCCACAAGAGAAAGAATATCGATTTACTCACCGGAGGATTACGCGAGCCGGCTCTCCTAGCATGGGCTTCAAGATACGCGGGCCGCTGGGGCCGTTGTCGTACAACCATCAACCGTTAAACCAACCGCAAGCGCAAATCCGAATAGTCACACTACTCCCTGGAGCGGGACTAGAGCCACTACGATGTTCTATGTCTACGCACAATTTCCCGTCTGGCACAGGTAAATACACGTGTCTCTCGTATGTATGGGGCACCCCAAATGGCACATATCCCATGTACCTTGATTCTGGCATTATCGGCATCACTGAGAATCTCATGGTTGCATTATGGCACATACGTCACAAGAGCAAGCCAATTCGCCTATGGATCGATGCTTTATGTATCAATCAGGCTGATGGAGAAGAAAAGGCCTATCAGGTGCAGATGATGGGCGAAATTTACGAAAAGGCAGACCAGTTGATTTCATGGCTTGGTTCAGCTCAATCTGATATCAACGACATCTCACGAGACTTGCGACTTCTGTTTCAAGCTTCATTGGATTGGGACAAGGATCAAGATTCCCGGCGACGACTGGTCACGTCACACACAAATGTCAACTGGATCAACCTTCGTCCAGTATTTGATAGTGCCTATTGGTCTCGCGCATGGATTATCCAAGAGGTTGCTGTCCGTGAGGAGTATCGTGCGCTATTCCCGTTACTCTACAAAGAATTGGACCGATTCAAGTACCCTTTGGCAAGACGGCAGGCACAATGGCCCAAAATCCGGGGAGGTACAGCGGATTACTTGTTGTATGGGAAATGTAAGATTTCCCTTTGGTGTATTTTAGTCATAACCGAGGCAATCTTTCGGTGCAAAGATGATCTCGATGTTTACGATATATTTGAGTCTTTGCCAGATACTTGGAATTTCAATGAGACTCTTTTTTCTCTACCGAAGGGGTTATTCTCTTCTGTCACTTACCCATCTTCGTTCCAAGTAACTTTACAGTTAAAATCTGCTTCAAACCAAGAACTTCACTTTGCCTCCGCGTATCGCGATTCATGTGCAACCTTTCGGGTGGGACAAGATCGCGATCGATTATTTTCTCTTGCCGGGCTCTACAAGGATCTCGAAATAGTAGTTGACTACCACAAACCGGATACGGAGGTAGTTTTGGACATCGCCCAACACATAGTGGCGTCTCTAAAAACTACGAGGAGCAGATATAAGCTACCCTATGAGAATCACGGATTACGACCGGTTCCCGAGGGGCTGCCTGGAGCGGATACCTTGGTATCTTGGGTTCCATATGGCAAGACAATCTTATCTCCTGCCAAACTCTATGACGGTTACTTCAATCACCTCCAAATCCCACAATTTACGGGCACAAGAACTGACACAATGGAAAATACAACATTTTGTCGTGGTCCAGGGTGGGGAAAGTTATACGCTCGGTGTATGTACCGAGCCAAGGTTGTAAAGATGTTCCAACAAAACGACAACAACGGGTTGAGAAAGGCAATGGCAGCACGCTTTGGGCGAAACAAGACGTATTATACAGAGAGGAGCATTTTACTTCAATGGTTGAATTATATTCCGCCTTTCGAACCAAGTCTCAAGGACGATTTGGATCGTTACTTAGATGTCGACAGGTATAAGGATGATGATGTTGATCACAGACTCGTTTTAGTTTTGTGGCGTATGTATCGCTCGGGTCATAACCTTGGCCTTCTATCGGATGGTAACCTATTCGTCGGTTGCTCATACAGTCAAGTTGATGACGAAGTTGTGCTAGCTGAGGGATTCCTTACCCCGTTAGTAGTACGAAATGCAACCTCGCAAGGTGAGGTTCTGTTCGTGGAAATGGCGTTTCTTGTTGGTATACGCCAGTCGCAAGTGATTACTGAATGGAGAGAAGAGCTTGTTATAGTGTAACATATTGAGCCCCCACTTATATACACATCATACTACATCCTTCGTAGTAGATAGCTTGACTTATAGCTTATCTCATTCTACAGTTGTAGAGTTACTGACTACATTCAATACACCCATTTCATATATCCTCTACCCTCTCACTACCTCCGTGGTCTCTCAATTCTTGCATTCTCCAACTGTGAAAATGTCCTTTCGAGCGATGTGCTAATTGCTCACACGGGATGTGTAAGAACTGGCGGCCACGTGGAGCATTCCATGACCCAAGTCTCACTACATGCGTTATGGTGTACCAAATATTCTTGTAGAAGTTCGCGAGCAGCCCCAATGTCGAGCCTGGAGAGAGGCGTATTATGTTTAGTGCTAGTTTACGTGCGTAAAACAACTAACTGGGTAACCTTGAGCTTGTCCACCAGGACATAAGAAATGTTGGGTCATGATAATTTTGCCGGTAATCACATCAAAGTCGGGTTCAGCCCCACTGCTAGGCACTGGGTCACCAGGTTCTCTGCAGGTGTTCTCGTCGTCCATGATGGCGATATTAGAAGCCGCGCCTCGCTCTGCCTCTTCTCACGGGCGAAGTTCGTCAGCTTCGGCATCGATCCGACTACAGGTTCCTTTACTTAATTCCGCCAGGCAATTAAACGCCAAACTTACTTCTGTATAAGTCAGGCACCCCAAGCTCCGCCAACCCCAGCCACAAACCCAAACAAACACTTCCCAAAAAGGAATAAGTGAAAATCTACCAGCTGCCAACACCCCCACCAGCTGCCCACCAAAATAAAAAACGACTCTAAACCGGAGGCAAAAGTGACGATTTTGACATAGATTCACAGCATTAACTTACAGTGGAGAATTTCTCTAATTTCCCCATCTTGCACCTCAAGACCATTCTTAATCACAGTTTACGAGGACATGACTTGACGACGACCTTTTCTTTCTATTTCCTTTGTTTCTCCTTCCGTCGTCTCTTTCCGCCCATTCCTGGCTATACCGGTATGACCTTTGTCACAATATGTCGTCCGGGGCCGCGCCGGCTCCCGATCGCCGGGCAACATCGTCGCCACTCGACCCGCTTTCAGTCACGACCACCCCCTGACATGCCCGACGTCCATACCATCCCGTCCATCCGCACGAATAGAGTGCCGCCGTCCCGTCCAACCCCGGTGTCCTTAGACCGGCCGACAAAACCACCACATCTGCCGTCAGCTTTACTACAGAATTACTTTGTGCACCAGAACACACCGGATAGATTAGTTCTCGTGCAGCCTATATATAAATACCGGAGTCATCTAGCAAGGAGACATTCCATGGTGCGCGCGCAGAGGACCATCGCCCGACAACTATTCTTGGATCAGCAGGCGAAATGGGTGGGAGATATGCTGGGACGAAGGCCACGGGAGGCGCCGCATTGGATGAGCGTGGTTAACATGTTAAAAGCGAGTACGCCGACTCGAACGGAATGGAAAGGTGGCGTTGCGACAATCGCCATGGGCATGCGTGTAGCGCAGGAACTGTTGGACGGGATCGACACTGGCATGTGGATGTTACACACAACGACCGGCTGCTCCATTGATCTCTACGTAAAAAGCGATGCACACACAGCCGTTGCGGTATTATCCGGAGACTCCCGAAGTGTTAAATTGGCTTTATCCGCCATCCGTGCGTTGGGTCACTACTTTGGTAACTTCGAGGGCGACCCTGCCCGGTCTAAAGTGTGGCCAGCACAACGAAAGGAAGCCGATGAGTTAATGGCCGGGGCAAAACGATATACAACAGCCTATAGTGAACGGCCAGACCACGTCCCATCATATACCCATAAATTCACAATAACCAAGCCCTTCGAGCAAGTCATCTCCAAACCTGACGAATGGACACCAGAGTCTCTCCTCCGGTATATCTCGGATCTTCAGCGCGCGGAAATGTCCCCACATGATACCTTCATCCACTACCAATCCGCCTTTGCCCGTGATGAGACCCGTCTCCGGTTAATTTCATTAGCTCTCACCGACGAAGNTATACAACAGCCTATAGTGAACGGCCAGACCACGTCCCATCATATACCCATAAATTCACAATAACCAAGCCCTTTGAGCAAGTCATCTCCAAACCTGACGAATGGACACCAGAGTCTCTCCTCCGGTATATCTCTGATCTTCAGCGCGCAGAAATGTCCCCACATGATACCTTCATCCACTACCAATCCGCCTTCGCCCGTGATGAGACCCGTCTCCGGCTAATTTCATTAGCTCTCGCCGACGAAGCGGCTACCCCGGTATNTGGGAACATATGCGTCTATTCATGCAACATCTCGTCCGATCAGACATGGTCCCTGACACCGACGTGTTCAACATCTTCCTAGAAGCCGCCGTTCGCGAACGAGATATCCGGAAATTCGATGTAATCCGAGAACTCATGAAAAAGCACAACTGCGAACCGAATCTCCAAACATGGTATCTCATGCTCCGTCTAGTTGAACATGAACGGGCAAAGCGGACCATTATCCAGACTATGCATGAGGTGGGCTTACTTTATGATTTACGAGCACTCCGTACAGTTGCCAAGGAAATGGTCTTTTTCGACACCTACCGTGCTCTAATCGGTGACGGGTCCTACGATGATTCCTTGAAGCGGGATGTCCAAGGAACTGTTGACGAAACGGGAGTANCTCGCCGACGAAGCGGCTACCCCGGTATTAACTCTCCTCGCCTTCAAAACCGCGCTATACTCTGCTTTCCGCTGCGGCCAGCCCCACTGGGAACATATGCGTCTATTCATGCAACATCTCGTCCGATCAGACATGGTCCCCGACACCGACGTGTTCAACATCTTCCTAGAAGCTGCCGTTCGCGAACGAGATATCCGGAAATTCGATATAATCCGAGAACTCATGAAAAAGCACAACTGCGAGCCGAATCTCCAAACATGGTATCTCATGCTCCGTCTAGTTGAACATGAACGGGCAAAGCGGACCATTATCCAGACTATGCATGAGGTGGGCTTACTTTATGATTTACGAGCACTCCGTACAGTTGCCAAGGAAATGGTCTTTTTCGACACCTACCGTGCTCTAATCGGTGACGGGTCCTACGATGATTCCTTGAAGCGGGATGTCCAAGGAACTGTTGACGAAACGGGAGTAGCTTCAAAGACCCGAGAAGAGCCACAAGAAGGCACCGATGAAACCGGCAATATAGGCGAAGACACCACCAACCGTCGACCCCAAACCCGTCTAACCACCCCACAAGTTCCATCCAAAAAAGCTTCCACAACCTCCAAAACAACAACCCCCCTCCTCACCGAGAACCCCCAAGCCTTCCTCGCCCACCTCTCCACCCTCTACGGCCCATCCTGGCCCTCCGCCTATTCCGTCCGCCAAATAATATCCACCGCCGTCCTNTCAAAGACCCGAGAAGAGCCACAAGAAGGCACCGATGAAACCGGCAATATAGGCGAAGACACCGCCAACCGTCGACCCCAGACCCGTCTAGCCACCCCGCAAGTTCCATCCAAAATAGCTTCCACAACCTCCAAGACAACAACCCCCCTCCTCACCGAGAATCCCCAAGCCTTCCTCGCCCACCTCTCCACCCTCTACGGCCCATCCTGGCCCTCCGCCTATTCCGTCCGCCAAATAATATCCACCGCCGTCCTAATNATCAACCGTTTCAACGTGATCACGCCGCTTCTCAAGGCTCTCCCGGCCATATACTCTCGCGACCCGATGATCTACAACATCCTCACATCCCGTACACGCACCATGAATATCCGGAACGCCCACCACCAGATTCTCACTCTAGCAGACTCCGCCCATGCGCTACTAGAACCCGTTTCCTACACCCAACTATACAAGCATCTCCGCGCCCAACAATCCCCCAACTCCCAAGCCATCACATTCCTCTACGCCGCTCTCTCCCAAAAAACCTCCTGGCCCCTCCGCCTCATCGCCTCCTTCGACCTAAAATACCCCGGCTTCGTCTACAACCCCAATCTCTACCCCTCCCGACCCCTCACCACCTTCGCCAACCCCCCACTCATCCCCGCGCCTCTCCACAAGCCCTTCCGATCCGCCATCAACGACACCCTCGCCACATCCCATCCCACCATGGAAATCTACCCCAACGCCTCATTCCCCGAGCTTCCTAAAGACGCCCCGATACCTATCATCGCGCCAACACGGAAACTGGGCGCCACTTTAGTCCATTGTATCGATAAGCTTATCGAATATAATGGTCGTCGGTTAGTCCCGGCCAAGTCTTTTAGCAAGGTTATGTGGGAAGCTGAACGGTGGGATCGGAGACTTATTTTTACTGAGGATTTGGATAAGACTGTTCTGCCAGAGATACATCCTAACCAGACTCATCTTGTGATTGAGGTCCCGTTGGTGGATCCTGTGGGCGAGGGGAGTTTGGAATCCCGGAAGCCAATCATTACTCTGAGGATTCCTGTTCAGAGATACTTGGGTTTAAGAAAGTCGTTGAAGAAGCCAAAACCGACCAAGTCGAGGAGGTCTTGATTAGTTACACAAACCTTGCCTGCCGTGTGACATTCCATTGTCGCATCTCCCACCACCCCATTGTACAATTTACATGTAATACTACTACCCTGTACCATAATACTCCAAAAAAATAATTGCTGGTATCAAACAAGTCCATTTGCAATAATGTCAAAACCCAAAGATATCTTCCTAACCGCTAAACATGATGAAACAAAAAAAAATCCACATCCGCCAACTCATTATCTTTGTCCATCGGTACTCCCATCCTCCGACTTTAGTCGTAACTTAATCCGGAGACATGCCACCAGTATCATCAGGCAGTCCCTCTAACACAACCCAGTCATTCTCAACACCCTATGTAGTCTTACTTCCCGATGTACCCTTAGTTTCTGGGTCCTCTTGTGTTGGAGCACCAGCCGTTCTGTTCGACCCATCACCCTTCCGCACTTGTTGAGCCAGGTCCTTTTCCTCCTCCTCTGAAGTATCAAACATGTCTACATCTTCGTGTTCCCCACCAGCCTCGGGCTCGCTACCATCACCCAAGAAGATAATACGGCCGGGGTAGTGCTGGAGGCCAATCCGTGGCCCTCCTCTCTGCAATTGAGATTCCGACTCGTCGTAGCCGTGGTGGACCCCGGGCCCGAGGAACTCGGCTGTTGGTGTCACACCGCGTCAGTAAACCAGTCTCAGACGCCTCATTGGGGGTCATGGCACAGAGCACGGCACACGTGTCCTCGGCTCCTATTGAGGCCCGGCGCGAAACTCACCATACTCAGGCGGGGCACATGGGCCATCGCCAGCAGCAACCCGCTCAGCAACCATGTTGTACCACTCCTCCTTTGTCTTTCCGTTGAGGATACCGATAATTGACATTGTCATGTTGTCACAACCAACACCGCCCGTCTCCGAGTTAGAAGCCAGGCAGTTGTCCATCATGTTCTCGCAGATCTTCTCGAGATCCTGCTTAGCAGCAATGCCACGGCGGACGAACTCAGTGACGGCTTGAGAGGACTGGCAATCCCAGATGCCTATAATCATATGTAGGTTAGTACTCGCCTAGCACTACATCATGTGAGTATTTCAAACTCACCATCACAAGCAATAACCAAGAACTCGTCGTCGTCGGTAAGAGTGTGCACCTCGATGTCGGGGAAGGCTGTTACTATTTGCTGCTCAGGGGGCAGATCGGCGCTCTTCTTGAATTCGAAATCACCAATGGCACGGGACAGAGCAAGATTACCGTTGACACGGCCAAAGTCGACGAAACCACCAGCGGCAGAAATACGCGCCTTCTCCTTCTCAAGCGTTGGCTTGTGGTCGTCGGACATGGGCTTAGCGCGACCCTTGATACCCAGAACACTGCGGGAGTCACCAGCGTTGGCCTAATACAAGTAAGTAAGATTATAGTCAGCCAGTCATGCCCAAAGGCCATTCATTCAGTCGCTTTCGATGGTACCTACAACGTAGAGTTCCTTTCCAACAACGAGAGCGACACAGGCAGTGCAACCGGAAACCTCTTCGGCGTACTTAGGATCTAAAGAGAGGAATCAATAGGTCAGATCAAACTCAGCGTATACTCTGCAATTCCTGTAAATCAACCTACCCTTGAGGATAGCGCGGTCAGTAGCCAAGAAGCAGTCTTGCAGAGCCTTGGCGTATTCGCCCTTCTTGAAGGCATCCTGCTTCACAAGAATGCCGTCGAGGTTCTCGCCAGTGAACTGGGCGACACGGTCTCCACCGTGGCCATCAAATACACCGAAAAGTGACATCTGGGGGGCATCGGCGTTCTCGACAGTAGCACCGGTCTTCTTCAAGAGATCGAGAATGTTAAGGTGAGCATCCTCCATGCTGATACGCCAGCCCTGCATGGCAGAGACACCGTAAAACAGGTTGGCATTTTCACCCTTCTCCGACGTCTACATTGCGCATAATTACGGTTAGTATTCAATCAAGAAAATGAGAGTTTCTTGTGTAATCGTGTCCATGTTGTTCATGTCGCGTGTCTTGTCTATTTTGCATTGTCTTATGGGCTCCGAGATAAGTCCAGTAGCGTTGCTGCATCCGAGATGTTCGGCTATCCTTAAGGTGGGATTGTAGGATGACACCCCGCTCGTTGCCAGATACAATCACCAGATATTGGACGGTACAAAAGCCTCAAGTACAACCGCGGCCCTATACGTCATAGCGATGACGGGAAACCAGGCTCCTTTCGACCCCAAATCCCAGTGGCTAACCAAACGGCCATGGTTGTTTGGTTGGTGGGGGGCAAGGACCAGTGGGGTTATGGTTCGCACAGGCACCCAAAGACGCTTGCATAGCGTTGAAATTTTCATGCGCGATTCCGACTTGGACAATGGGTATTATGACGACAGTCGACGAGGTGCTTCATACAATGTATCTAGCTGAGACAAGACACAATTGTATAAATAATCTCTCCTGGGGTATACTGCGCGAACCCAGCAGACGCAACTCGTCAGGTCGATATTGTAGATGAACAGCCGAACCGTAGCAG
>JSUI01006423.1:0-60522 GCA_000833645.1 Huntiella omanensis
GGGAAAATCCAGCCCGTGTCCGATGGAAATGGCATCGCCAACCTCGAAGGTACCATTCCGAGGGTATTAAGGAAGAAGGTTGTACGGACCCCGGACCCCGGACCGGAATTCGGAATTCTTGAAATACCGTATTGGGAGTCGAGTATTCAACAAACACGGTCTGATGGTGTAGTTGGTTATCACGTTTGTCTAACAGTAACTCGCTTGCTTGGACACAAAAGGTCGGCGGTTCAAGTCCGCCTCAGATCATCTTTTTATGCGAATCCAAGCCATAAATCTCTCTCTACCGGTACCAAAGCATCTTTGAATTCTTTTTGCTCCATGGTCTCTTCCATTTCAGTGACTTTTTCGAGGTATTTCCAGTCATAAAAGGCCGTCCAGATCTGAGAGTTTTGCCTCATCAGGGGTGTCTTATTAACCCGGGCCATTATGTCCATGTCACTATAAGAATTTCGTTCTAAGAGGCACAAGGCAGTCGTTACGGGAGTCTCGCGACAGAAGTAATCTAAGGTTACTGGCTTGAAAGATAAGCCATGTCGAGAAACCAAGTTAGAAACATCTGTTTTCTCCCAAACCAACGAGCTAGCCAGAACAGGAATTCCCGAGAATGGACAATCTCGGCCCATAACAGGACACTCAGACGCCACCGCCCAATGAATCGGTACATACGAAGGATCCTTTTCATGGTATAACGCCGCTGTCCCTGTTTTTGCGGCCCCGGAGAAAGAGAATAGAAATGGGGAACAACTTGGGCCGATGGTAAGTTTTGTGTCCCAGGTGAGTCTGTTGGGCTCTGGGCATGGGATGTCGGCTGGAGCAGTGCAACGTCGTTTTACTGGTCGCGGAGTTGTGGTGGGGGTAGGTGGGGAAGTGGTTGACTTTTGGGCCTGGGATGACTCTGGGTCGATTCGGTCTGTTGGTGAGTTTATTGGGTCTGAATTGACTGGTTCTTTGGGGGTGCTGGTGATGGGAGTTTGATGTTCCTCTCCAAAGGGGTTTTGGTGTTCTTCTCCAAAAGGGTTTGTCCCATCATCTAAGGTATGACGTCTCTCTTCATCGGCCATATCACTATTTTCAGTCGCCAAATGCTGTAGCTGTTCCAATGTCAAACAGTCCCGCCACGAACGATCCGAATGCACCTTTGTCACTCGTGGGAACTTCGGTCGCCAAAACCCCACATTAGACTCTTTCATGTATCCGAAAGCCGTGATATCAAAGACAAGCGGTTTTCGAAAAAACACAGTGGGCGATTTCCCTCCGTCGATACCCCGTGGAGTGTTAACAACCCAGCCGAGAAGGTCGCAGGATCGAACGGTTTCCATGGTTTGTTGGGAGAGGTGACGCTGGATAGGGAGGGAGGGCTCGATACACATGACGACTGTTACGGCATGAGGGGCTTCAAAGGTACCCAGCATGTTGTCGGGGTGGGTGGAGTTGAAACAACCGAGGTAGTAGTGCGTCCATTTGATCTTGATGTTACTGTTCAATGCTGCCTTGGCAGCAAGTACATCATAACGAGCCCCAATGACCATGAAATCACCGACATCCCCTTCTCCTTGACAATACTGTAACTTGAGCTTAGTTGGACGACCACCAAACAAGAGCTTCCCATTCTGTAGAACCAAAAACGGTTCGTTGGGCTTAAGTACAAGACCTTCCTCATTCTGGCTGTTAATCAAGTCGAAGTATGATTGGAGTTCATCTCGAGCAGTGCTATTCGCAAAATTGATGATGCGTCTTTCGACTAGCTCGGAGACTCCGGGGATTACATTGACTAGCTGCTTTAACCTTTCATGGCGTTCAAAGTATGGCAGGTGTACTAGGGACTGGCCATCGAGATGCAGAAGGTCATAGTAGATGATCATGAGAACCTCGTTATTGGGTGGATTGCCGTCACCGCCGATGTAATAACCGTTGCGCATGACGTGGCTGCGTATTCTCTCGAATGGGAGGATCTTTTGTGTCTGGGTGCAGTATACAACCAGCTCGCCTTCAAGAATGCAGGATTCTTTGATTGGGCAATGTGCGTAGTATAACTGTAGACCTAATTCAATTGCCCTGGATAGGTTAGTGTATACTGTATATGAGGGTGACAAGGCAACTCACTTGTGAAGCTTAAACCTGTCGTCAGTACTATCCTTTCCGCTCTTTGAAAAGATCTTAATCAACTTCCTGTTATTTCCCTTGTCGATATGCACCTGACAGAACTCGCCATCAATTTTCTTCTCCACGCTGACTTCCTTCCCAGCATACGACTGGAGACAAGCATCGATACTCCATCCTTTCATCCATTCACTTCTTCCCACTTTATAATTAAGTTTCGGTTCCAACCTGCGTGCCACGAACGATCCCCAATCCTCAGTAGAATCCTTTTTCTCCTCTTTCAACTGCGCAAGTGTACGACATCCTATTTCGACATTCTCGTGCATTCGGAGGATATACCAAAGGAACGGGTGACAGAGATTCAGAATGAATAACCCCGGTATCGGTAAAGTGAGATCCTTGAGAAGAAGCCGAGTGAACCATTTGGCGCAGGTGGCTGAAAGTTGGCCGTACATCTGGATTACGTCCGGGGCATCTATAGCATAAGGGTTTTTCTTATGTGTTTCGAACCGTCGATTCCAACGGGAAGATACTTCAGATAAGACATTGTCTATGTCCACAACAGTATGTGTCTTGATGACAGGGTTGGGCTATAAAAGTCAGTTCAAGCTCAAATCCAGAGGTATAGTACCTACAGTAACTTTCAATATCGCCTCAATACAATCCGCCAAATCAACCTTACTCCCGGGCTCCCGATACCTCCGTAACTCATCTCCACGATTCCCTAACAATTGAGACTTGGAAAACAACCCCTCCAAGCGGTGTGAAACTCCAAAGGTCCTGTCAGTTCGTAGATGCGGCAAAAACATGGAAACTAACGCTCCAAGATCTCCCTTGAGAGCTTCAATATCTGGCCAATGATTGTGGAACCATTCTGTCAGAACCTTTTTGATGACATCTTCTGAAGCTTGGTTTTTGGCTAGAAGTTCAATTTGGTCAAAGAGTAGGCAAACTTGGTGGAAGGTTACGATATTGGACATCTTGGGGGGTGAAAAAAATTTAATTGGAAATATCAAAGATCAAAGACGAGGCCCTCTTCTGCCTGTTATAAATGTCCTGTAGGATCACATTCCTGTCAGTTTTGGGGACCAAAGATGTCTGCAATCAGCCTGTACTGGTCACGTGATACTGCGGTTGACTGGGTGCTGCTTGACAAACTATGTATGTATGTACTTGGTGTAGCCTTGGACATATGAAGTGGGATAGAATCGTCAATCTAGCTCAGGACATCTACATAGTTCAATAATATTTAATACATCATCAACATTCTACCTGCACACTAATCATTTTGGCAACTCCTTTGGCGTCACAACCCTATCGGACCCTACGCCGGCTATCTCCTCCAGCGTGATGAAGACACAACCGACAGTAAGAATTGCGTCACGGTACTACCCATGACCCGCGCGGATTTATCAGAGCATTCCTGCTGTCGTCTTACTAAAGCACGTCAATTGACCCACTTTCAATGACATGCGCGCGGGGAAGGTGGGACAGCGCCGGCGGGAGCGGGGCGTAGATGCTTTGTAATTGCCGGGATTTTGTGTATAAAATGGGGGATATCCTCTTGATTGAGATGATTACTTTCGTGAACTTTTATTTATTCTGTATCTCGTGAATAATTTGATTGAGGCAAATTTGTCTACTATTTTCTCATAATTTATAAGATTTATTCAAAATGACGCTCCCTGAAACCGGAAGAAGTATCACCATTTCAGCGACCGGAGATATCTCCGTCTTAACGCTTAGTCACACCCCCGTCCCTAAGAACCTCGAACCCGGCACAGCACTTGTGCATAACACCCACGCCGGACTCAACTACATCGACACCTACTTCCGCACCGGCCTCTACTCCACTCCACTCCCCACCACTCTCGGCCGGGAAGGTGCCGGGTCCATTACCGCGCTCAATCCCACCGCCACATCTCCGACCTTCCAAGTCGGCGATCGCGTGGCGTATCTAGGTATCTCTGCGTATGCGGAGTATACCGTTGTTCCGATCTCGTCACTTGTGCGTATTCCCGAGGGTATCACGAATGAGCAGGCGGCCGCGGTTCTTCTACAGGGACTTACGGCGTGGACTTTTATTCGGGAGGCGGGAAATGTGAAGGCGGGACAGTGGACTTTGGTACATGCTGCGGCGGGTGGGGTTGGTGGGTTATTGGTTCAGTTACTTAAGTCGGTTGGTGCCAAGGTTGTCGGAACTGCTAGTTCTGAGGAGAAGCGGAAGATCGTCACTAGCTATGGTGCTGATGCCGTCGTCGACTCTAAGGGTGACTGGGTCAAGGAGACTAAAGCAGCCACGGGAGGCGTCGGTTTCGATGTCATCTTTGACGGCGTCGGCAAGGATACCTTTGACGGTGACTTTGAAGTGATTGCCCGCAAGGGAACCCTCATTACATTCGGTAACGCTGTAAGTTGAATTCGTCCCCCCTCCCCCACCTATGATGTCATGATCACTAACCCTAGTAACAACCCTCAGTCCGGGGCCGTTCCGCCTTTGTCGGTATTACGTCTTGTCCCCAAGAATGTCAAATTGCTTCGGCCGAATGTTAGTGGGTATACTGCGGAGCGGGCAGAGTTGGAACAGTATTCCGAGGAACTATTTGGAAAGGTCCTCGACGGTTCTCTCAAGGTCCCTATCCACAAGATATATGACCTGGAGGACGTTGCTTCGGCTCATAAGGATATTGAAAGCCGTACTACAGTCGGCAAGCTGGTGTTGAAGATTTAAGTAATTTCTTATTATTCATGGAAATAGACTTTGTCTACGTATCAAAGCACTTGTATGTATACATGTACATATGTGCATACTCGAATCTATCGAGTGAAAGAAAATTTAAAAAGCAAACCCAGGCTCCAAACAGAAATATCAAAACACCACGCAATGTGCCCATAATTACTTGAAGCAATGTCAAAACCAAATACCCAAACAAGCAATGAAAATGAAAAATGTCGTTACCGTATGTCCTCCTCTTTAATCTCCCCGTGCCTTGTACACGGCCTCTGCCAAGTGAGCTGGTGGATCTTGTCTGTATCCTTGTGGATTGTTACTCACCCACCGCCAAAGATCCTCACACGCTTGTTCCATGGTCAACTCTGTTTTCCAGTTAAGTTCCTTGTTTGCGAGGGTTGGGTTGGCAGTGAGATCAAGAACATCACCGGGTCGTCTGGCAACAACTTCATATGGAAGCTGGCGACCGACAATCTTGCTGAAGGCATTAATCATGTCATAGACTGTACTGCCACGACCGGATCCCAGATTCCATGCCTTGACTCCGGGCTTTTGCTCCCATAGGTAACGAAGGGCTTGGACGTGGCCGCGCGCAAGGTCAAGAACGTGGATGTAGTCACGGATAGCAGTGCCGTCGTGAGAGTCGTAGTCCTCGCCAAATACAAGTAACTTATCACGCTCTCCAGTGGCTACTTTGCCCAGAATAGGCAATAGGTTGTAGGGTACACCTTGGGGATCTTCACCCATGATACCGGTAGGGTGGGCACCGGCGGGGTTGAAATAGCGGAGGAGGGCGGCGTTCCAGTGGGGAGCGTCGGTGTTGTTCTTGGCGGCGTTGTTGCGTTGAGCTTCGATGAGATCGGAGATGACGGCTTCAACGGTTGATTTGGTGCGACCATATGTGTTGGTTGGGCCGATGGGACAGTGCTCAGGGATAGGAATCATGTTGGGGATACGGGTAGCATCGCCATAGACGGTGGCTGAAGATGAGAAGACGATGTTTCCAATGTTGTGCTTAACCATGCATTGAAGGAGGGTGATGGTACCGCCGACATTGACTCGGTAGTACTCAAGAGGAATCTGGGTGGACTCGCCAACAGCCTGTAGAAGAGATATGTGTATAAGTATGGTGTTCATCTCGTGGGATATAGTGTATTAGTGCTTACCTTGAGAGCGGCGAAGTGAATGACACTGTTGATTTCTGGATGCTTGTCTAGAACAGCGTTGACGGCAGCTTCATCACAGATATCTACTTGGTAAAAGGTAGGCCGACGACCGCAAATCATCTCGATGCGGTCGAGAGCTACTACAGAGGAGTTGTACAAGTTATCAATAATGACAACATCGTAACCGTTCTGAAGCAAAGTGAGGGTTGTGAATGAACCAATGTAACCGGTTCCACTACAGATAACCATGTTAGTTTATAGATGTTGACGATTCGTATGTATGCAGTGTAGTGTAGTAGGTTCGATGATGCATGTTGGGAGGTCCAAGCCAAGCCCGGCCGGCAGTTCGCTTCAGCATTTTTGGACAGGCAGATGAAATAATAAGACGGGGACTTGAAGGTCCGGTGTAAGTGGGATGGATATGAGTTAGGAACTTACCCTGTAACTAAGATAGCCTGAAGAGTCATTGTTAAAAGAATGGCAGGTATAAGTTGGTGAAGGAGAGTATGTTGAGTGACAGATCAACAAGTCAAAAGCAAAGAAAAAGATATAAAGTATAAACGATGGAAAGAGAAAAGAACAGGAAAGCTTGGGAAACAAATAGTGCGATGTAGGATCTTTTTCAAGTGACCTTTTGTTCTTCTGGAACAAGAAGGTTACAGTTCAAGTCTGTTAGATTGGACAGGCTATAAGTGATTGGCTCTTGAAAGAGACACGGGTGGCAATACAATGTTCCAACAAGTCTAGAGGAATCCCGGAACAGGTTTGGGAGGAACGGCAACGAACAGACAGGAACGACCCACAGGTTGTAACAAGCAAACGAGGCCGGGGTTCGTAGTGTACTTGGAGTTGATGAGAAAAAGGGCAGGGTCCTGGCGAACAATTCAGATGCGAAAAGAGGCTATGGGCCAGATGTAACTAGTCAAGTGGCTCGAGGGAGTAGATAGATAGACAAAACAAATGGGGTCCAAAGAAATAACGTTGCGCTGTGCAATGTCGTCAGATTACGCTGCGATGCGGAGGTTGCAGGACGGCCAGGTTGGACAGGGGGGGTTAGACCGGACCAAGTTTGGGTGGCTCAGAGCGGCGGAACGGGGGAGGGGGGGGGCTGCGATCTTTGTGGATGGCTCTTGCGGTAGGACTTTAAGGAAGGATTGTTCAATCTCTGGCCAGCGGAGAATGAGTATTATTGGTGATTTTTGGGAAGTTGGTGATACAATGAGAGATGGGACAGAGCGAAAGTATGTAGACAGAGAAATACACGATCGTCAGGAGCTCTGTTTTTGGAGGGGAAGATTGAGTGATGATGTGCGTATGGTCAAACCGCTAGTAAATCCGGGTGACTGAGGCGGAAATATGAATACAGGTGTTGATAGAACTCGGCGGTTAAGCGGTGATTTGAAGAAAGGTGGAGAGACGTCGTCCGGCGAGGTCGAAGCTTGTGGCGCCGAAAGAGTTGGCGGTATATATTAAGCGATGTTGGAATGGAAAGACAAAGTGATCAAGGTAGAAGGGGGTCAAACTAGCCGTGGTGGCGCAGGAATCAAGACGTATGTGAAGTCGTAATTGGTATGTTGGAAGTATTAATGAACAAAAAAAAGAAACGGTAATAGTAAGTAAAGTGAATTAAGTGTAAAAGGCAAGAATATAGAAACAGAACAAGTCAAAAGATTGTGAACACGGTACGTCCGGAGAGCGGCAGTTATCTCCGTATTTGAAGCAAATACAACATCCAACTTCGCGTCTATTTGCATGACAAACTGTTACCGTGATGATAGTCAAATTGAATTACTGGAGGCGGCAAATGCGGCCACAGAAACTAACTAGAAACAATCTTGGTCGATCCCATGAACCGACACTTGCTGTTGACAATAAGGAATTTCCCATATCCTAGGCGTCTTATTCGGTCGTGCCATTCCTACGGCTCTTTCCACCATTTTGACGACTAGGAGAGAAAAAAAATGTATCTGTGTCGACAGCTGAAACGATGTACCCTTGTACCCTTATTTGGGTTTGATAGGATACTTTGTGACAAAAGAGTAATTTTGACTACTTTTGGTGTGGTCGAAATGTGCCTGAATCATGGGATCTTTTTACGGATTTGATATGTTAAAACCCCCTCCAGCCGATCTAAAACAAAGTTATCTGGAGAGTCTGACCGGCAGTTAGGTTTATTCAAAATTAGTAACCTGTGATGGCGATGTACCAATCTGTCAATCAATCGAGTTCCCCACGTACCGCACATGACAAAAGATAACATAACAGTATCGTCTAGTTTTCTCACGATTAGTCGTCTCTCAAAATGGTTGATTTCTTTCCAATCATAAGCTTCATTCCACGCACATTCCCTGTTCTCTTGTCAACAACATCTCTCCGACGTGTGGGGAAACCATGTCGGGTCCGCATCCTCCATCACTTTTTACCGTATCCACTCGCATGTGGCCGTCTAATCAGCTTGTCTCACCTCGCTAGCTTACTGGACCACACGTTTATGATGTGACAGCTGTATACTTTTTAAAGGAAGCAATTCGTTCCGACCTTGGACAGTCAATGTTATAGCTTTTCTTGCATCTCTCGACGTCTTGGCTTTTCTTGATCGTCGGTTTAGCGAATCGTTTAAAATTAACGTGTGAGCAAACAATGAACCCTATGGTGATAATCCATGGGTTCTTCCCGTCTGATTAAAAACATTACCAGCCGATACATATCAAATGATTCTGAAACAGGTCAGTCTTTGGTACACTATGTATTGTATATAAACTTTGTATCTTGACGTATGCTCAGACTTTGGAAATCATTTCTGCATATTTGAATTTGAATCTCCGACATTCCGACTACTACAGCTTTGCACCATTCATGCCGTAAACGCCGCTCACTCTCCGGTCATATCTATCAGTTCATGCTAACGTCTTGAAACCACAGCTTAGTGCTTGATACTAATGTGTTATGTGTGTACCACTTTTCACTTGATTGGCGGTAAAACACATGTTCTTCGAAACTCATCATCCATCTTTAGGTTGTCTACGTACTTCTCCCGTTCTCGCAAGCACGCACTCGAAGCTATTTCTTGTTGGCGCAACTGTGGCTTAGTAGCCCGTCAAATCATACCTCCTTCTCTTGTGTACCCTCAAATGGACTTGACACCCAACCACACTTGTTAGGATTAGTGGCTGTTGCTCAACGGGACGTCACATTTCACCCCCAAAACATTGTCCCATCACCCGAAAAATCAGTGACTTTCCATGGTTCAAAATCCCATTAGGATTTCACATATGTACATTTCTTCACGAATTCAACATGAAATTCCTATCAGCCAGCCATGCATTTTCAAACTTCGCCACTTGGAAATAATTAACTGATTCAGAGTTGGGCTTTAGGACCATATGTCTGTGTATGAAACCACTGACTACCGCAACAATACTAAGGCCATATACGTACATATCTCGCCTGTTGCTCCCCTTTGTACCACATTTCCAGACACTCGTCCATCTAAAAGGCACAGTATGGCGTGATGTCTCCAGTGGACACTCTCGCCAAAACCACATCCCTTGAAGTCACAGCTCAGTCAAGTGTCTCTGAATATCCTTCCATCCGCGACAACATACATACATACGTAGCATCGCAGCCTTCTGTGGGACAGCTTCGAAAGTTCAATGCCAAGACTGCAACCACTCAACCACATCGCTTGTTGTCTCTCTTTCCTCAAATCCACCATTGTGACAGTTTTTTTTCCTTCCACACTGGCTCAACCGTGGATTCTACGGGAACTTGTCATCCCAAAAGTCGCTTCGTGTTTGTCTTGATTTATTAGCACTACCGCTCAATAGATCACTACAAACATGTGGCTGGTGTTGGTTTAGACAAAATTAGCTCTGCCTCAAAGATTGCTTGATCCCGCCCTCAGACTGTATGAATACTACTGGCCCACACGGTCACATTCAGTCAGTCAGTCAATTTTTCTACATTGTTAAGAGAACCCAGCGTCCGTACAAATTGAGGCTGTGTTCAGGGGTACATACATTTTTCCCTCGGTGTCATAAGGGCCCAGGTGTCATTCCTTCACTTTTAGGATAGGGTTTGGAGATAATTGAGCCGCGATCATGTGATAGTCGGTGCGCTCTTCAATCAATGGGTCGATACTCTGTTGCATCGGTACATCACCCTATTGGCTCAATTGGATGTGGGTTTTCCTGTTTAGGTAATTTGTGTTTGAACTTGATAGCGGGGCCAACGGTGTTGATGATTTTCGGCGTGTCGCACTGAGATTTAAAGTATATTTTACATTTCTGTTCTCACGCAATTCATAACTCTCTGGAATGTCTCTCTTTTGACCATCATTTGCCCTCGGGACTTGGTATGTGGTGCCTCTAGAGACTTTCACATAAACCTTTGTGTATATCGTGTGGATGTTAAACTCACTTGTTTAGTGTTGACAAATAGGTTTGCTAAGAGGCATCACAGAGACATTTATCGCTATCTACGACTTCACAACAGTACGTTATCACCAAACAAGGCCATCCACCGCTTTCTAAGTAAAGGCCTATAGCAAAACAGAGTTTTAAAATGTCACTATCGCTTCGTGACTATCTCTTAGTAAAAAACGATACATATATCTGGCAACCAACCTAGTGGAGAGGTAGTAGCATAGTCTTAATAACTAAACATGGCTGTGATTCAGACTCTGACTTCAGACAGGACGACATTTTCATATGGCATAGACAAGTCACCTATGTAACAACTGCCTCACTCTAACTGCTGTAAAGTCGTTATATTAAATGTAAGAAAGTATAGCCTTGGTCCAAGTGTTATGATGGCAGCTAATGAGGTGAAGTTTTTACCATCACTGATTTAACCAAAGTTGGTATACTTAAAACACCATGGTGTAGCCAATACCACAGGAGCACCACCGTCATACCACTATGATCCGTGTACATAACGCTGTTCATGGACGTCACATGACAATCCCAAATTATTTGTTTACCAAGACGGCGTATGTTGTTTTGTCAATAACTAGGTGATGTGTTTCGAGGGTATCTGCAGTGTAGCGTCGGCGAAAACTAGTCACCGGTACCACTACCTTTGTATGCCCTGAATTAACATCACCAACTAGATGATGATAGTATGCTCTGAGAGTCCCCACTGTAAATCTCCTTTTCACAACACGCGTTGTTCCCCGCCAAATGTATCAGGCTCATAAACTACCAATGGCAGATCTTGGGCGCACTTATGTTTGGGCCGAGGAAGGTTTTATACCCAGTCTAGCCATTTTCTCCCTCGTACGTAGGCTTCTCCATGATAAACCTGCAACCTAATCACTGAGAAACTGGCAGAACTATTTAATACCAGGCTCCCTGAGTGGGCAATCGACGAACCGACAGAGTAATGTGATGACCCCAAGCTGAGTTCGAGATTATGGTGCACTGCATCTGGGTGCCACTATATTCAGAGACTCCCGGCGGTGAGAAAGCTGACCAACTTGCAAAAGCGACAGCGGTGGAAACCGACAGCTGAATCACAACTCCAGCGAGAACCAGAAGTTGTGCGAAGGAAGGAAGACATCGTAGATTTGAAGAGTGGTCCAACGGTCAAGAGAAGATCTCCCAACACCCTAAAATGTCTCCTATCGTGCTACCCAGACCCATTGTGTGAGCAGTGCTTCCAGCAATGTCGGGGCATGGTGATTTTAAAAGTTATCATCAGAGGTTCAAACACCCAGGTGCGGATGTGTCAACGACAGTGTACATACGTGGACATACAGAAGGAGGGAACATACGTGGTCGAGTTGTTTCCCTTCTGACTTATCGAGGCCCCCGAGAAGGAGAGTGGGGCTTGCGAATGAGTCCTCGAGAAAGCGGGATAGGAAACGAGAAGGCAAGATGTCTTTTTGGGTCCATTTTAGAGAGTCTGCGGTGACATCGTGGTCTGGGGAGGTGCAGATACTGTGACGTGGATAATACTGGAGAGCCTGTGGGGGGTGTCCAGACGGTGCTCGAGAAAGGGCTGGCAAAAATGTTTATAGTATCGTTGAGTTCCACCACAAAAAGATGTAGAACAATGTGTTTACATGGCAATCTTCAACTGCCTCTTGAGCGGAACAAGAGGGGTTGTGCTTGTCCACCAGATATTCAATGGACTGTCAATCAATCAGGCTCCCATAGTAAAACTACACCTTAGCCACTAGACGGTGTATGTATACAGAGAATAGCTGCCTTGTTATCAAAACAGGTGTTGGCCTCTGATCAGTCCAACTCCTTACATGTTGCTGCCATCCTTGACATATAGAGCGTGTATATTAGGCCACAGAAGAGTACAACACGAAATCGTTGTTTGGAATACCACTGAGAAGTTTTGACATCGTAGGATATAACTGATAAGTGGGAAGAGCAGACTGGCACATTTGGGGCTTCTTTAGTGCGTGAGCTGAGTTCATCATGCTCAACTGTGTCAACTAAGATATGGCTTGAATTTCAAAGCCCTCTGCTAGCGTTTTGGGATCATACCAGTACCACTGCGCCAAAAAGATGGATCCTTTGGTCTTGTTCGTTTGTGTCAGTGATATCAGCGACTATAGGCAGTTGCGACCTCTATTGCCCAACCCCAATCCTGACTATCACCGAACCCAACTGGGACCTCCAGACAGGGTACAATCTGACACCCTCATGATATAGAAGTGCATCCTAATTTATATTCAGTCGACAGGTAAGATCTGCCTGTGACCCTCCGACCTGTATATCCTGGTACTTATTGGAACACTCCAGGACATCTTCGTGGCTTCTATTCTCGATTCGTCCAAAGCATTAAATGCCAAAGGCATGTACATAAAAGACCACTGGCCTTGATTTTGGTAATGGCTGCCACTTCCTTCTTTTCAATGTAGAGAAGTATAAATTACTGGCGGCGTAAATCTCCAGGCAATGATAGAGGTAGATCTGATTTGGGGTCAGGGCTCCGCCACTAAAAAGGCAGAATCATTTGTAGGCACAAAGTCAGATAACAACAAACATGTGATAGTCAAACAGACGGTGTTGAGATGTTAGTGTAACAGGGGAAAAAGGACACTGAATTTTAAATTGAAAGATGATTAGATACACTTATCCCATAGAAAATGATCTAGGCTTAGGGCTTGCTGTTGGAGAAATCAGTCACGTAACGAAGTCGGGAGAACCCATAATTATATTCTCCCTCTATTTCTCTATCTGACGGTTGTTCTAGTACGGTATATATATGGCGTCAGAGGTTCCTAAACCTCACTACTTGGATGCTCACCCCACAGGGGTGAGTGTTCAATCAACACTATCATATGGCTGGCTGAACTAGACTGCTCGTTTGCTCCGCAAACGGGCACCGATATATTAGGCACACCGACGGGCGAGGACCTGTAAACCCAAATCTCTGACACTTTCTATCGATGATTGAGCTCCCTCCAATCATCATCTCTCAAATTGCGAGAATGCTCTGTTCATCGTCTGTGACTTGTTCGAACAAACTCATCAACCAAAGGCTATTAGTACACTACAGGATTTGACAGATCGACGACGTTCAAGATGGAGTAAGAGTCTATAACAGTGGCCCGTTTCTATTTTACACAAGCAGGTGACTATATAATTTTCAGTCTACCCCAGGTATGTGAGAATGGCACGTCAATTCTCGGGACTTGAGAAGCACTTGGATGGTATCACATGGCAACTATGAGGTTGAGCCAAAGTATTTACATCAATTCTTTGGGGAATGGTAAGCAGCTAGCATTGCAAAATAGAGAGCCACATGCGTCCCCGATTTGAATGTGCCTAGCTTAGGAGTTCTCGTACCGAAAAACCAGTATCTTCTGTAATGGTATAGGCACTGCAGTGACTTTCTCCTCTTGTTTTGTGATAGTAGAAAATATAGTATCGTAACCAATTAACCCCCAGGTGTCCACACATGTGCTGATTGTGATAGCACAAGACCATATGAGATGATAATACAGAAGCAACGTCTGCCTTGTGTCACCACGGGCACGTGAGGTGCCTTCCCATTGTCAACAATGAGACAAACTACTTGCCTCGGCCAAATACAGAAGGCACCTGTATGTAGACATCCCAACGTCCTGTCAGTAAACTTGACGTGTCACTAAACCTGTTCGTCAAAATACATCTACACATGCGGGAAAACCGATGAGAGGTTCACGCCAGTCTTGAAGCTACAATGAACTACCACTAATTTTCGTCAACGCCGATTTCTACTAGGGAAACTACGTAGGGAAAACTAAATATGTCAGTGCCATCATTGATCTAATCAATCTATGGCCCATCAACAATGGCACCTTCCATTTCCAGTGTTAATATTGGCGTCGCCTGCCCAAGCGAAGTTCGTCCCGCCAGTCCCAACCACGACTATCTCCGGACCGGGCATACCACGGCGGATATGTATTCTCATTGACGGCCGTTAAAACCACACCTGACATTTCATTTGTAACACCATTCAAGTTGCCGGCCGGAAGTACCCCGAGCTGTTAAATTGCCCACTGTAGCCAAAATACAACCCTAGTGTGTCACATGCAGCCTATTCCGACGGCCCGATGATGAACATATGATGTGCCGATAGCCGTTCGTTTTCCGACCGTCATGGAACTGATTGATATGCTTTTTGGTTTGCGTGGCTGTGAGCAAGATCTGTACTTTGTGTACATGAGTGCTTGTATACTTATTGGTTACGATGTCTCTGGAACGCAAACATGACTAGTGTCTTATAACTCTAAAAGTAGCGTGAAGAATAATATGAGGTAATGCTCGCAAGAATGCCAAGAACATAAACACATGGGAATTCTTCACGTAATGGGTCAACCCCGTTACGAGATGACGACAAAGTCGGGCATTGAAGAGTTTGCTATATTTTACGAGAATGTTTCCTCAATATCAAACTGTACGGTCCCTTGACTAGCCTTCTTTCCATCAAAGAGACAACATCGCCGACATTGTCCGAATCCTTTCGGGTCAACTACTTGAACCGTCCCATCACCAGTCACTCGCCAACTTTCTATATCCGTCGGTTTCAGCTGACGGTGATGCACATATTCACGCATTCACATGTGTGGCCGAAGTCGCCAATACGGGTTTCCTTTACGCCTTGCTATGCTGTTGGAAGATGGGCCCCTTGTGTCAGCTACGTAAAAGTATCGATTTAGTCATTGACTAGGCAAGCGAGATCCTCTTGCGACATTTCTTCGAGTCTGGATGTGTGCACATGCAAAGCATTGAGCGGTTCAACAATCTCCCGCAATAGCGGCTACGGTTGGATCTATTGTCTTCATGTCATGGGAACCCAACTGCCAAAGGTATGTAGATCGATCAAACTTTATGTATGTGGCTCGGGAATATCCCGCTACTCCACCAAAATCAAGCTTATTGCATCTCACACTCATAGAATCGCCGTCGACTTATATCCGGCCTCTCATTGCTCGGGCGAGAGTCCCTGTACCTACAGCTTCCATTCATAGAAGAAAACAATCGGTTGTGGGTCTTAAGTCTGCAAAAGCGAGGGGTTTGTATCCACTTTTCTCGCGGCTGGCAGCTAGAAACACTCTTATACGCCCCTGCCAACTGCCGTGTCGATGTGTAATATATATACGGGAGCCCCTGCGATTGTTACGGCGTACGGACCTTTGTCTCCTCTTAGCAGGTAACGGGCATAGATACGTTCAATCACGATAGCGCTCAATCCATCTACGCGGCCATCGATTGCGCGGCCTGCCAATGGACTCGGACCCAACCCTGGGGTTGGCCGCCAGAGTCTGGTCAACTGCGACGTTTTCCGTCTAGAAAAGTGAAATATACTTAGCAAAGGTACCAAGCCCCTCCGTGGGTGACGCTGTCAGAGCGCGGAACTTGGCGGACTGGCGGGTGTGTCAGTATGTGACTTGCCTGCCGTAAATGTAACACCAGAGCGAGCACTGTCTCTCCTGGTAAAGCCTAGAAGCACACCGTTCTTTGGCATTTGTTCTCCCGCTACTGCATTGTAACGATTATTCTGCGGGTGCTATGACTGAATACCGACAACTTTTGCCTTTTGAAATGTCGTCGTTTGTAGCTGTCGAGTGTACTTTTGTACTGATGTCGAGTCAATGAAGTAGCAAGGCGGAATTGAAGACTCGACGACAAGCAAAGGTTCCATTGCAGGGTTACATCGCCCACGGAATCAAATACTTTGTTCAACAGTGACCCAATAAACAGAGGGCATTGAGCGGTCTTTCCCAGGGATCATTTGTCGATTTCCATCCCCGCATGCGCTGCTAGTTTATCGACGAACAAGGCTCAGTCGCCGCTTAGTGATAAATGAGGGGTGCATATAGAAGGCTTGTATAGAAAGCTGAGCTTGGGCTTTGTCTCGGTGGATTCCAGGACAAGGGACCTGTCGTAGGCACGCTCCACGATTAAATGTCAGATCTGGAAATGATCTTCACTCAAGCGTCTATGGGTACACTAGATTAACTAGATTGACGGTATATTCGGTATGTGGGCTTGCGGCGCGGATGCGGGATATCGCCAAATTTACTGAGTGGTTTTGTGGTAAAACGTATCATTAGAGTCGATGAGTGTCGTGATAGATATTTCGAGAGTATATACACATACTCCACCTGGGTATACCGACTGTAGAGAAGTGACAAGAACTGTTTGAAGATCATGCAATAGGCGGCGAACTTCGCTCGGCAGTTCGGGGGCGAGACACGTGTAACATAGAACTAGATTCGTGTGTATGAATGTTTACCTATCACAAGGTTACTAGGCAGACAACAGCACAGTGTTCCCAGCTTCGGTTTACCTTATAGAAATAGGAAAAGGAGCCGAGAAACCACTATACAAATTGCTTTGACCCGAACGAAAAGGTTGATATAGGCAGAAACAGGGCAATAATGCCAGTAAGTCGAGATGAACGCGTGACTATTTTCCGTTGCGCAGTGGCTTGTGTGTATCAGCAGGTGGGTCGCCAAAATAACGATGACGAAGCTGGCGTAAAATGGCGTGTGGTACAGATGAATGACGTTGCAGCTACTGTCTCCCTTTGGACAAAGGGAACATTAGATATCACGTTGTTGAATTATGTGTTCGCAAGCTTCCCGAAGGGCGGACTTTGAAGTTACATAGCACCGGTTTAGGGTTAAAGAACTTGACGAGTCAAAATACGCGGAATACAGAAGACATGGAAGACCCTTGTTATAGTTTTGGGTTTAAGGAAATCGGCACCGAGACGGCACAAGCTGACGCCGCCACTTGTCTAAGCTACGATAGTGTCGTCCGGGACAAGGTTTATGGGCACATATATACAGACAGACAGACAGAGACACAAGTGTTCTGGGGCAAACGGTAGCGCTTGAGGCTTTGGGTCACCGAAGAGGTCGGTATACAGTAGACTAACAGGGGAAGATAATGGCGACGCTCGAGTGAAGGATTGCGGTGAATGAATATGTTTGCTATCGTTCCTGCATGGTGCTTCTGTACTGCGGGCAATAGAGTACGAGGACCGTGTTTTGATATTGTGTTTACAGACTCGAGATTTAGGCTGTTTGCTGGTAAAGTTATGGTGTTTTAGCTTGGAGACATAGTTACAGGGAGGGGTGGAATCAAATCGCCAAGAATGCGAGAGAAGAATGCGGAGACGATCAAGGGTTCGGTGCCTTTTCGGTGATTAGGAGGCTGGCAGGCTTTAAGTTTCTTCATGACGGGTCAACTTGACGTCGCCGAGAACCAAGTTGAATGCCGGTTGACGATTGCTCTAAGGAGCGGTAGACCGGCGGTCCTCAAGGTTGACAATGATACTAACAACTTGTGTTCCAAATATAGAGCTATAGCATATCGTTCCTCTCCCGTCAACCAAGACACGGTAGCGGGACCGATTTGACCAAAAACGAACATGAAGCTGGCGATCTCTTCAGATCTGCTTCATCGAGAGTGAATCAGGAGCAACAAGAGCTTAGATAGGAACAACAAGAGGTAGTAAGAAACACGATCCAGGCCTCTACTGGTAAAGATGTGCAAAAAGCATACGTAACAAGCGCTCGATGCGAATAGGTTCTAGATTTGGTTTGTTTCTGGGGTGTGCAATGGCGAGGTCCAAGCGGCGGTATTTGGCCATGAGAGAAGAGACGGAAATGTATGAATGTTTGCAATGGCAGTACCGTACAAACATGTATGTATGCATTACAGAGATAGATATACATATGTACCTGTAACGGTGAGTCGAGAGCCTTGAGCATACAATCACATATGAAGTAGAGATGATTATCCCGAAAGTAATAGATACAAGCAACAGGTGTAAATGACAAAAGGCTCGGCGTCCAATGTTCAAGGTGTCGTCATCAGCCTCCTGTCATGCTGATACCCCCGGCAGTCATGTTCAAAACAAGTGCCAAGCGCTTCAAGGAACGCACAATAGACATAACTTGACGAGGTTCCTGATAGGACTCCCTCGATGTGGCAAGTCTGCACACGTCTGGTTCCTCCCTTGATCTTCCCGGCGGGAGAAGGATTGCATGTGGGTAGTATTCCGGGTAGACTTCATTTAACGGGTGACGACAGCACCAAGGCGGAGTCCATGCATTGAAGACACCAAAGGAACGCCTCAAAGGTGTGTGTACAAACTTTTGCTGGCGGTTACAATGATGATGAGTTCCTGGAGACCTTTTCGAAGGCTTTTAGAAGACGGTGTCACTTTAGTGTTGTGGGGCGTGTCGATAGAAACACCGTTGAAGATTTATAAACTAGGGAATGCTTGTCTGGCGGTTCTCGGGGGTTAGAGGGGGCGTGCGACTATGGCAATTGGTGGTGGTGGTGTTCTAGGGAGTCTTTGAGGAACGACTGTTGTCGTATAAGGCAAAGTCAGGAACAGAACGACACAGCTACACCACTTATGTAAGACAAAGAGTGGCTTGTTTACAATGGTACCTTGTTGCTTGACGGATACGAACGCTGACGACATCACAAGGACGAGAACATGATGTCATTCTGGCGACATCAAGGCTAAGCTTGCAGTAGACATGTGTATATCGCATTAAGCTATGAACAGCAAGTAACCGCATTGACTAATTGCCGTCACAAACTCGGAGGTTTCTCATGTTAAAATATGAACTGAGCCATGTCAAAACGATCAGATCTAGCATCTACACGCTAATCATATCATAGGGTTAATCAAATCCGGGGTTATGGTGCGAGCTTTCTAGACCAGGTTGAACGATGACGACCACAGTAAAATTGTGGGTTTCTGAGATTCGCTTCTTTCCCGTCTGTTACTTTTACATTTTGGGTGTATCTAGTGAAGTGCAGCTAGTTGATTTTCTGTCGTTGAAGCCAATGATGAGGCGTCTTTTCGTTATTTGCTACGATGACCAAGAAAAATTCACCCACTCTCCGCACATCAACTGCATCAGCCCCTTGAAGCAAACACCGTAGAAGTGGCTTAAGGGCGCTCATCACTTCCCAAAGCCCCTTAGCCTGCCAATTGGTGCCGAGAAGACACGCAGCCAGAGATGGCCAAGCCGCCTCCTTGTCTCCCTTCTGCCGTTGTTTTGAAGGGATTTCCCTGGTGGAGGCGGCATTGAAGTGTAGATTTCCGGTCGTTTGGTCAGATATGGGGTTTGTTGTATCGATGTTTGAATTCGTTTGATTTGTAGATTGGTAGTTTTGGATACATGGTCCACAAGAGTCTTGAGTGATCTATCTTGAGTAATCCGTCTTGTAATCATCAGGTCAGTTGTAATAGATGATGATAGTGACTGACAAATGCAGGTACCTGTGTACATACATACATATGTATACATCAGGTGAAATTTGCAGTGCGTTTAGCCAAGAATCAATCAAGCACGCGACTATCATCGGGATAACGGCTTCGTGCTTGCGGAATTCCACAATTGATAAACTGGCGGACATCCTTCTTTTTCTATATGCGCCGGAGAATATTTTGGTTCTCGGGTTTCTCCGCCAAAGCCTTGCGCCCACCTGCATCTCAAGCTTGGGTCCTAGCTTGCTATCTCAACGTACAGATGACTTGGTGGTCTATTACTTCCATTTTTGCCTGCTTTTTGGGCATCGCTCTCATGGAGTACTCAAAGACTTATCTGTGCCTACATGGGCGGTGAGGATAAAGCTAGTAGAAGCACAGTATGAAATGATCGCCCAGTGTGAGGTAAGTATCCGGTAGAAGATAAATGCACGTGTTCACCCGATGTTGTATCGGTACGGGGATACGCCGGTGCGGGGATAAGAATTCAAATTCGGGCCTGAATTGGGACGGATTACCGACCGGTGAGGGAAAAAGTGCAGCTTACATGTGTAATTCACAACACATGTTATCGTGCTTACGTTTTTCTGCTATGTTAGCCTAAACAAACGGTGCTTGGAAAGAGGTTTCGTAGGGATAAATATGCGGAATAAGGGTCGGTATATTTAGTACGGGGTTAAACCGTTCCGGGGCAAGGTCGGGGCGTTTCAACGGATCCGGGTAGCATAAAGGGTACCGGATTTGCCATTTCGCTGCCATTGAATTGCGCTTTGATGTGATGAGCTGCCGGTAACTGTATTTTTGCCGATTGAACAGGAAAAATGCGGGGACACCACGGAAATATGTATATGTATTGTAATCTTGTAAACATCATAACGTTGGGGAAAGTTCATGTTAAATTCCGGTTTACCTGATGAAAACAGGAAGTATCGTAGTCGTATACGACCTTAGTCGTCGTAATGGTTTTTTTCTCCGGGACCCGTACCTTTTATATGAAGTCCGAGGAGTCTGCACTTTTAACTTACAAAAACAAAGTTGGCGACTGATGAGATTCGTTCATCTTTATTTTGTTTCTCTTATTTTCGACACACTCATACACTTGTGAGTAGTTGAGTAGTTACTAGTAGTTCCTGTGTTTGCTTCTGGTTCGACTAGTCCAATCTAAAATTAGCTTGCTGACCCATAATTCAACAGGATTTAACCCTACCGATGCCCACCATGACAAGCCACCTTTCAATTGCTGTCGCATGATTGGTGAAGCTCGAATTTCTTGTGCTGACTTTACTTCCCGTATTCACCACAAACGGACGGCAGAACTCCAGTTTCCCTGCACGCTATTGGCCGTATAAACCTGAAATCCGCCACCAAGCTGACAATCTGGTCTGTAGACCAACAGCCCACTTCCGATACGCTTGATCGACAGTCACGACCAATGTGGAGATTTAGGACACGATGTCGTCGCGATTGGTCTTTTACGGCCGGGCTCGTCAACAGGGCGTCACAAGTGCATAACCGGACGAAGCGTGGGATTGAGTCTGCACATGAAGCATCGGTAACGTTACCTTAGCCCTGTTACGCTGGCTGTGTATGTCTATACTGTCGAGGCTTCGCTCCGGAGATTCAAGCCTTTCGGGGCTCATAGAAAATGGGTTGACAGGCACGGACGTCTAGGGTTTGTTATTTTTGATGTTGCCGGCCGGAAGAGATAGGTCCCATAGCCCTGCAGGAGAGCTGGTCACCGCCGACATGTACGCGCGGAAGGGCCGTCTGGGAAATGTCATCCGTGCTGAGCACCTGAATTGGTCGCTCGAATGCGTCGGTAAGATGCCAACAGTTGCTTAATGTGCAAATGTCTGATGACTACTTGAATCTTATCTGCGGTGCAGATAGATCTGCTAGAACCTCGCCATCAGCTGTTGTGGATTGACGGGTAGGACGGGGCCTGCATGCAAACACTGGGCAAAAAAAGAAAAGGGATATACCACTTTCTTCCACTGTTTGTCATGTTTCTTTTGTTACCGGAATTGCTTCGTCTCTGATCCTGGTGAAGTTCAGGCTAACGGCATACTTCGGCCATTTTTAGCAACTCGTCGACGCCGTGTTCCAAGCAAACCACGAAGCAATCACAACTCTGGTGGATATGAAGCTGTTGTCCTTTGGCCCCCAGTGGCCCCCTTAAGCACACACACACACACACTGTTGCGACATATCGAACGACGCCCCTGATTCTCATTCTTCACCAACCAACTTGATGCGGTTTGCTCGGTGAAGGTCCGTTGAAGGCACGAGTGGTGGTCTTCCGTGCCGTTGCTTTCCCTTCTCTCGTCCAGCTCGGATCGCAGCTAGACAGTGGCCCCAGTTTTGTGTTGTGGCCCAAGCACACCAGTGGGGTGGCCATTACTTTTCCATTTTGGAACGGCTGTTACATGCACGCCCAATCATTGACCCCAGGGAAAAACCCATTTTGGGAATTCCAGGTGTTAGTGGGTTAGGTCGCGAAGGAATACTACGAGCTGCCAAAAACAATGTTATACTTGGAGCTAAGAAATCCAACCCGAGAGTCAGAATAACGCCCGATTTCTGTCAGTCTCGGACTATTTTGACAATTACGAGCTTTGTCAACATGTCATGCTGCATGGCTGTGTGCTTGACATTTATGACGACTTAGCCAGCGGCGGAGCATAACCAAGAAGCATTGGTACAACTCCTCTTTTGACTCTCTGGTTCATGGACGGCCCTCCGGGTGTCGACGCTGGGGCCATATAGATTTTGGTCTGCCAGCCGCAACAATGGATATTCGAGACTCTGAGACGGGCCAAGCACGTGCAACGGGGCGTTGAATTACGACGACAACCGATTACATCGAGTAGCCCTGCCGGGCTCCCAAGCAAGACATCTTCACAGAGCATACTAGGGGGGGTGAGAAAGGGGCCGTGTATCCATGAAGGGATGGGTGTAAGCCACAGATGACCGGCTTACACTTGGTTTGCTGCTGACGCTAGATGTGGGACAGCTAGGGTGGTGTACACGAGAGGTTGACTGGTAAGCCACGACATCGTCGATGCTCAAGTGACCGTCTTGACGATTTCTATAAAGACTATCGAAATGGCACCTCTAAGTTGTGTTTTCCTTTCCTTCTTTTCACCAGATCATCACATCTATCAATCTCATCTCTCTCTCTCTCTCCTCCTTCCTCCCCCCCCTTCTTCTCTCTGTAAATATTTCCTTTTCTTTTTCTTTGTTTCTTCTCTCTTCTGCTTGACCTCCCGGTCTCCCTTCCCCAACCTTTTCGGAACTGCCCTGCTTTGTATATATTTGGCAACCCCCTTTGAACTATATCCACCATGAAGTCTTTCACCACTGCTCTTACTGGTGCCGCTCTTGCCGGTGCCGCCCTCGGCGAGGCTACCATTGCCAAGCGCGCTGAGTCTTGCAACACTGCTACCAACCGTACCTGCTGGACCACCGATGGCTTCGACATCAACACCAACTACATGGAGACCTCCCCTACCACCAATGTCACTCGCAAGTTTGTCTTGGTCGTTGAGGAGGTCGAGAACTCGGCGGCCGACGGTTACTCCAAGCCCCTCGCCATGGTCATCAACGGAACCTTCCCTGGTAAGTTACAACAGTACACACATTCAACCATGTCTCGAACAATATACTAACCAATCTCCACAGGTCCCACTCTTGAGGCTGACTGGGGTGATGAGGTCGAGATCACCATGATCAACAACCTCTCCAACAACGGTACTTCCATGCACTGGCACGGTATCCAGATGAAGAACAACAACATCATGGACGGTGTTAACGGTATCACTGAGTGCCCTACCGCTCCCGGCTACAACCACACCTACAAGTTCAAGCTCGAGCAGTACGGTACTACTTGGTACCACTCTCATTTCTCTACCCAGTACGGTAACGGTGCCGCCGGTGCTTTCATCATCCACGGTCCCGCTTCCGCCAACTACGATATTGATCTGGGCCCATACACCATTGGTGACTACTTCTACAAGACTGCTGAGGAGATTTACTCCGAGTACATTATCCCCTCTCCCGGTGTTGGTCCTTCTCCCGACAACATCCTGTTCAACGGTACCGCCGTTTCTTCTTACGGTGGTGAGTATGCTGTTACCACTCTCACCTCGGGCAAGACTCACCGTCTCCGCCTTCTCAACCCCTCCGTTGACTCCGAGATGATTGTGTCCCTTAACAGCCACAACCTTACCGTTATCGGTACCGATCTGGTTCCTGTCCAGCCTTACACTGTCGACTCCCTCTTCCTCGGTATTGGCCAGCGTTACGATGTTCTCATCACCGCCGACCAGGCTGTTGACAACTACTGGTTCAACGTCACCTGGCCCAGCAGCGGCCTTTGCGGTTCCGCCGAGGTCGACTACCCTGCTGCCATCTTCCGCTACGAGGGTGCCGAGGATGCCTACCCCACTGATGTTGGTACTGCTCCCACTGATCAGTCTTGCGATGACATCATTGACTTCGAGCCCGTTGTCTCCATCACTGTTCCTTCTACCAACTTCACCAGCCAGGCCGACTCTCAGGATATGTCCATCACCACCGAGACCCGCAGCTGGCAAGACGTTGATGATCGTGTCTACTGGACTGTGTCCGCTTCTGACATGAACATCACCTGGGGCTACCCCACTCTTGCCTACCTCCGCGACAACGTCACTGACTACCCCAGCCGCCTGAACGCCTATGAGGTCGATGACTCTCAGGAGTGGTCTTACTGGGTCATTAACAACGAGCTCGGTGTCCCCCACCCTATCCACCTTCACGGTCACGACTTCTACGTTCTCGGCTCCTCCGGTACCGTCGACACTGAGACCGTCTTCAACAGCACTACCGACTTCGATTCGCTTAACTTCTCCAACCCCACCCGCCGTGATGTCACCATGCTTCCCGGCTACGGTTGGTTGGTCATTGCTTTCGAGACTAACAACCCCGGTGCCTGGGTCATGCACTGCCACATCGCGTGGCACGTCGGTTCCGGTCTGTCCGTCCAGTTCCTCGAGTCTATGTCCACTGTCAAGGAGCAGTTCGATCTCGACTCTGTTCTTGAGCCCCTCTGCTCCGAGTGGAACGCCTACAACGAGGATGCCACCTACCACCAGGAGGACTCTGGTCTGTAAGCTACTCGCCTTGCAGCTCTTCACCATCCCCTATATACTTCCGCTGTCTTTTCCCTCCCCGCTACCGGGTTGGTCCCGCTTCCGTCGCAGTCTTTTTGAGAGAGAGACTTGCCCCAGAAAAAGGCCAATAACCTACACAAGCCTTTGTTTACAAATTCTTCACCTCTGAGAGGCTTGATGATGCTTGATTGATCTGATCTCGTCCCCGGTTCCTTCCGCCGCTACCAACTCTTTGTACATATCAACCCGATTTGGTTGCCGCGTTTTGTCTCTATACCAACTCTTTGCTTTTTTTTGTTTTGCTCTTTCCGCGTCTGCGGCATTCCGTTTTTGCATATGGACTGTGTCTTTCCCCGCAGTTAGACTTCTTAGCCGCTTTTGTTTATAGTGCTGGTTTTGATTGTCTTGTCGGACTTTCTGGTGGATGGTTTCCCAGCGGTGCTTGTTCACTTCTGGTTGCTGATTGCTTGTTTGTCTGGTACATTGTAGAATGGTTTGTTGTTTGTATATATCGCAATTGTTTAGATTACAGCTCAATTGAATAGAGGTTGTAACCCAAATATCTTTTCTTACAGTGAATGCTATGCCTTTTTGTGATCCCTACTTTTGTCTTTTCCCTCACACTTCTGGCCCATTTTACATGCTAATTAACCCATCTATCATATTCAATCTCATCGATCACTTTCTCCGCAGTTGCGACCTCCTTGATTTGGCGGCATTCCGCGCTTCTCGGGTAAGTTATACTTGCGAAACAAGCGACAGCCCTCAATCTCGACTCACACCTCCACCTTGAATCATGATTTACACGGGACCGTCCGTACCAAAAACTTCCACGTACCTCGGTGATGATGTAGGTCAGTATGTAGCTATTGTGCCGCGAAACCTGTCCTAGTAGGAACCCGCGTTACGGTGTCTAAATCCTACGGGCACAATTCAACCCAACACAATTCGTTTTTAGCGGCGCATTCTACAAATGACTTGAAAGATACGGAAGATCGGGTCTAACCTGTTTAGTGACGTCACATAGGGGCAATTGTTAGATACATACATACCACGAGCCGAAGGATTGAACCAACGAGTTCCACCCGGGCAATTGGTCGACTAGCGTGTAGTAGGGTATACATGTATATATGGGGTGGAGGTTTCGGACGAAGTAGCGGGGCATTTGTCGCGTCGCCGTCATCAATGCTATTCATAGTCTTTGGCGTATAGCGCCCTCGGGAGTTACAATAACAGATGTATTGCCTTCTAAGGCTGTAATTCCTTCGCGCGGTGCCGAAAAATCTTAGATAGCTTCATTCTTTCCGCACACGAGAATCGCAAACAGCATCGACCGGTCAGGTTAGGTGCCTCAGAAGACGTTGGCGGTGCCCGGGACTGGGCTATCTGGTGTGCCACAATTCACGCGAAAAAGAATCAGGATCTTATTATCGAACCGGTTCAACGTAATCTGATATTTGGAATATCTTCTAACTACAGAGATAAGCTACAGACCGCACCCAAGCAGGACGTCCAAGGAGTATACATACTCTACATGCCACACGGGTATGGTATCCTCTCTATATAGGGTACTGCGAGGCATGATGTCCACTCAACCTTTTTCCTCAATACCCTCGGAATGGTACCTTCGGGGTTGAAGATGCCGTTTCCATTCCATCGGACACGAGATGAATCGTTCCCCAATTCGTTGTCGGTTGTATTAAACCACACACCACTCCCCTTTTCCCTTCCTTTTTCAGGTTCTTGCCTCTTCTTAGGCCCAACCCGCTCAATTGCTGCCACATTGGCCTGTCCTGACCCTCACGAGAACCTTTTCTTTCGAGTATGGACACATTGAGGGCCTTGTGCCTTTACTTTCGGCGCGTTTCTTGAAAGAAGGTTCCGTGTCTGATGCGTCTCTCTGTGTCCTGAAATTCTGTGGACAGTATTGACAAAGTCGAGGAGATACTTTTTCTGAGATGGAGGGCGGAGGAAAAACTTTTCACACTATCGATACCCGACAGCCGACAACCGGAGCCCTCTGCGGTGACAGATTCTTGATTTTATTGCTGGATCGGCTGCAAGCCAAAAACACAACGACGGGCCTGGACCCCGCGGGGTGCCTTCGGGCCGTGCTGAGTATACACCCTCTCGGTGTTTTGTTCTATTTTAGTTTCTCCTCTGGTTTTCTGTCTGGTCTTGGGAGGACCTCTATGCTTGTGCATTTCCCGCAAATGCTAACCACTCAACGGGGGATACTGAAATGCCGACTTCATTTGGCCCATCGTTGCCTGGAGAGCCGTCGCATTAACAAATAAAGCTAGTTAGTTAGACGTTGCATAAAACAACACCAAAAGTAACAACAACATGATGCCCACTCCCGAGTCCAAGTCCACACTTGTTATCCCCGGCTCTTTGTCGTGGGAAATTATGTCCACAACTCTATACGATTACATGACAATGGCCCAGCTTCTTGAAATACCATACATGTGGATTGATTGATACTGCATAATGCACACAATGCAGAATGACGAGAAGGAAAAGGCCGAACAAGTTCATGTGATGGGGGACATTTGCGCCAACTCGTATCCGATTATTATATGCGTGCTAACCATAGGCATACATTCTAGACTCCAGGGATACACGCGAGACTTTCATGACAACTTTCAACTACCGTTGACTGATGAATGCTGCGAAACCATGGAAGACAGTTCATAATTTATACCCGTAAAATTACCGTGACAGTGCCGCGGATAAGCCATGCAAGAAGAGAATCTTTCTCCCCGTCGACTCTACTTTTTAGATTCAACTATCCTCTGGTACATCAATCGTTCAATGATTCCATACAATTGTACAGGTTTTACAAGGGAGCCAGAGTGTTACACTGAATGTACGACACTTGAACTAGAGCCGATCAATGGTCTGATTATGAAAGACTCCAATCGTGGACTTGCCTGTTCGAGAGACAGAATTGATGCTATTTCTAGACTTTTGAAATCTCGAGCAGTTCAGCTTGTTTTTGGGATTCCCACTCACAAAATACAATATAATCTTCGTTGGGCGGCTTTGAAGAGCAACGAGACAACCGGAATCCCCGACAGTTGGTTTCCTATTTGGTCTCGGGCTCATCTTTTTCGATCAAGGAAACACGCGGCATTTCGAACTATCATTTTGAATTGAAGTTGGTATGTTTTAGATGGCAACTGGTCTAACAATAGACCCTTATATTCGGAGATACCCTCTACACGGTACACGACATATCAATTTCAGAGCCGTGAATACAGTTATTGATTTCCTATGATGTACACTTTGTAATATCGCAAAGTGGGCTTCAGGTAACACAATGTTACCTCAGTGCAACTCATCCGTGCCCGTTCGAGGTTTAGCGAACTATTATACCTGTGTTTGCACGAGGGAAGACCACTCATGGGCCACATATAGCCCCTTCACATAGTTCTGATGCTCGTGCATACAAACAAGTGAGTTTGTTCAACTCTCTTAACATCACATGCGTATATAAAGTTTGTAACTGCACATTATAATTGCCAGTAGGGTTGGATAACATTCATTCCCATCGTAGTGTCTAAGACACATGGAATAGTTTCTGTACGTCGAATTTCATGTGTCACAAGATGTATGGAGGTTGCACGAGTTACGATTCAATAGATGTCGAGGCTATAAAGCTCGAGTCAAATAATCGCAATTACGGTGAATTTTCCACATGTAAACCGACTTTACTTTTCGGAATATTAAGAAGGGTTACAACCCTATTATTTTAGCTTGTCTCTTATCACAGCCTGCGCCTACTTACCCCTGATTTCTGCCACTAATCACCGCCCGTTCAGGCACAGGCAGTTAGTTGTGCAACTACCGTTGTAACTCTGCAGTTCATGACGTGGCAGAGTCCCAGCGCTAGGTAGAAGTCGGGGGTCTCGTATCCCACTACAAGGCGTCGGTGAATAACATCTTCCCGAGTGCTATTAACCCAGGAAAAAGGCCGATGTGAAATTCTGTCGCAGGATGTCGGCCCGCTTCTTCAACGGGAAGCCTGCGGATCACACCGATTAGCGAATAACTTTAACAGTTCAGGACCCTTTTTCGGCCGACGAAGATCACTATTGTATGTATGCAGGATTTGGAATGAACTACGATTCGAAGCGCGCTGGCGCTAAAATCAGTAACTACTGCAAATACGGGCCGCTCGTTCTTACAGAATAAAGCATATTCAAACGCTTCCCCGGCGCTATGACATTCTGCAGCGCCAAGATGTTCACGGTCCTTGTAGCTTGACACCACTTGAGGCAAGGCTTTTCAATCTGTATCGTTTTGTTGAGGTTGGGTACCGTGACTAAGGCTTGGGGTCCTTGAGACAAGGCATATTCGATATCGGGGAATAAGCGTAACTGTTGTGACCGGTGCCTGCTGGACCCTGCCAACGGTCTCATCATCACAACCGGCGGCTTGGCCACCCCCTGGGGTAGCCCAGCAGCTTGTCCCAGCATGACTGCTACCTGGCGCCCGATGGCACCTGGCAGTCACGTCCGGCCTCCGGCCTCGGGACGTAGCCTAACCTATATAGCCTCACACACCCTCCCCTAGTATGGATAGATAGCTCCTAATAGACCATTTCCCATATATCACACTCACAGACACAACAGTAACCCGTATAAACCCATAGCCTGCGGAACAATTTGGCACGGATCGAGATCCACCTGATCTAGATTGCATGGCCGAACTCGCATATTCCTGCCGTTCGGTGCTGGTGGTATTGATACTCGAATGACGAGGCTTGGGATGGCGACAATAAAGCTAGATGCGGAACGTGCCTGGGGAAAAACTAGATTTACGGTCGATATGGTAAGCCTGTGCCATGCTTCGATGGAGACTACAAGTGTTCCGTTGAGCTGCAATGCCCCTCCATAAAGGAGTTAACTCCAGATGGCCGCGAAAGACGCGTACGTACGTCCGGGTTCGTCTGTCGCATCAGAGTGCGTACAAATGAACATCCTGAGTAGAACATCTGTTGAGTCTAGTGTATGTATGTACATACATATGTGCATACAAGTTATGAAGAGGATTCGTCACTATACTTCCTCTTGTCTGCAGAAGCATTGGGTCATCAGTAATAGATACTTCGTCAATCAGAAGACTGACCCGTCGTTGGAGTTAGCATGCGTCCCTTGCATATACACCAGGGGAACATGTCCATAAAAATCATGATTGCACTGATTGCGCTGTCAACTTAACATCATATTTAAAGTTTTTCAGGAACTTTCAGGATGTCAAATCGTCGATCGGTTTTGGGCGGCGAACATGGAGGAACATAATGATCAGCAATGTGGGGGCCGGGCCACTATTCGTACGTGAATGATTTTGGATGATTGTTAAGACGAAAAGCTCATTCCGAATTGCATGTCCAGTTTGTTACTGTGTACATGCATATTTCTCGTATAACAGATGGTCCACGGTTAGTCACCGGTGAAGATTAACGCCGCGGGAAGTAAATTCTCCGAACGTGGCGGAGTTAAGCTTCAAGCCTTGTTTCTCAAGGCGGATATATTTTGTGTCGCCAGCAGGGTGCTCACCAGATGTGAGGATGTACATATGTATGTACATACATACATACATTTGTATGTAAGTCTGAGCACAGATCGCGAAGAAGCCTACCGGGAAAGCTTCGGTATTAAATGAATAAGAAGCCTAGTGGGGCAGGAGGGGAACTTGGGTATACATGATAGTCGCTGTCAGCAATGAATTGTCATCTAGCTAGTCTTCTCTTCTTCACGATAAATTGTATTAAGATTACCACCAATACCAGTACATAGCGCTGCCCTTAATTGTGCCTCGTAATATCACATGGTTATTTTGTTCTGTATACCACTTTTTGTTTAAGACTCCAGCACTAAGCATTATATATGATTACTTGCAATTTTGTTGTCTTACTCATAGCCATCAGCAGGTTGCATCGATGCGGTATAGCCTTGTAGATCGGGGTTAAGATTCCTCTTTTAGCGATATCTTCCGAGTCTCGTTGTTAATCACGAAACCGCAACACTAGGTTAGAGATTTACTTTTCGTGAGTGGCGAGTTGTAGATGCGAAGAAAGCATGAGATATCCGATGAATCATCCTACGGAAGGCTAGGGGGCGGTTTGCCCAAATGGTAAAACGACGGGCCCGGGGATAATTTTCCCAGGTCTACCCCCGGACTTCCAATTGTGGCCCGTCCAGCTTATCGAAACCTTCATAACCCCGCATGAAGTGATTGAAACCAATGATTCCGCCGCTTTGGCGAGAGGGTTTACGCGACGACACCCGCAACTTTCTAATTAGCGCCAAGAGACGGTAGGAGGCTGAGTGGCTCCAGTGGTACTCCGTATGGACTTTGGCAACATAAATCAAACATTATTGCGTAGACCTCAGTCGTCAGTCCTACTTGTGTTGTCAATTGGGTTACTTTGGTTATCGTATTTTGAGGATGTACGCTTTTTTTGCTTTATTGTGACTGTCATGCCAGCCGGAACATTTTGAGGAATAAAGACTACACGTACATACTTGCATGGGCCAGTAGGCCGCGCGAGTGAATGTTGGAGTAGGTTATGGGAGTTAGACCGTCACTTCCCCAGAAACATGTTCCCAAACTGGGCAAAGAGATGTTAGTTCTGTAGGGTTAAAATACTCACTGGGTTAGCTCGTTACACAGATTCGTCCGGTTCGTCCGCTTGATCCGGTTAGTTTGTGTTATGAAGAATGTGGAAACCATGCATGTAGGTACATACATGTGTGTTAACTTACACCAGAAAGAAGGGGGTTAACCCTGCATAAAGAGTATCGAAGGCCTGCAAACTTTGTTGCCACTATGATCGGGTTCGATCGTCCCGAATGCTCGGTTTCTAGTCTTCATGGGAGTTACCGCTTTTATTTACCAGTTTGAGAGGATGGCATTGTGTACGATTTCCGTCTGACGGTTAGTACGACTTCGGGTCGAAAACCGAAAGGGAACCGTGCGTTTACATTGTTTCCCCGGAATTGGCTCCCCCGGCTTTTAACCTCTCAAACCGGGTTCCATTCCTTTGAGCCCAAGAGGAATGGTGGTAATCATCGAGGTAAGCGGGTAAACTAGGAAACCTGAGATATATGAAGCTGCATATTAGCGTTCAATGGTTCGTTGTTCTCTCAAAAGCGTTGCATTTGTGTGTTATCGTATCCTTCTTCGTCTTTAATATCTCCGATATGTAACTACTAGGGTGGCCATATGTATGTGTACTGGCAAGTGTATGTATGGTCTGGCCGCATCACCAAAGACTGGGCACTCTCAGACGGACCAAGCACACCCAATATGGATTTGATGACGACGCAGACGAAGCCGACCAAGTCGTATACCCCTTGGCATTGAAGATATCTTCATAGCATGTACATACTAAGGGGCGTGAGAAAGGGGCCACGTGCTAGCCAAGAAAGAGGAGGGAGGGAGGGTGTGGCTCAATAACGAGCGGTATATTGTTGTTGACAACAATGGTGGGACAGACTTGAATGTGGGTTGATACGAAAACTTGGCCGCCAAGCCAATATAACGTTGATGCACTCGCTGCATACTTCAACGATTACTATAAAGACCACCGACATGTCACCTCCAAGATGTCTTTTTTCTTTCCTTTCTTCACCAGATTACCACATCTATCAATCTCGTCTCTCTTTCTCCCCCCTCCCGCCTCTCTTTGTAAATATTTCTCTCGTTTTCCTGCTCTTTTGCGCTCTACTCCTTGGCTTTCCTGTCCATCTACCCAACCCGTTTATAATTTTGCCTAGCTTGTATATATTTGGCAGACCCCTTTGACCTATACTCAACATGAAGTCTTTCTCCACCGCTCTTACCGGTGCCGCTCTCGTCGGTGCCGCCTTCGGCGAGGCCACCATCGCCAAGCGTGCTGACTCCTGCAACACGGCTACCAACCGTACCTGCTGGACTACTGATGGTTACGATATCAACACCGACTACAACACCCAGGCTCCCACTACTGGTGTCACTCGCAAGTACACTCTGGTTGTCGAAGAGGCTACCACCACCGCTGCTGATGGTTTCGTCAAGCCTTTCGCCATGGTCATCAACGGTACTTATCCTGGTAAGTTCAAACATGCTTCTGTAATATGACACCCAGAACAGTATACTAACTCGTATTTATAGGTCCTACCCTTCACGGTGACTGGGGTGATGAGGTTGAGATCACTGTTGTTAACAACCTTCAGTACAACGGTACTTCCACCCATTGGCACGGTTTCTGGATGAAGAACAACAACATCATGGACGGTGTCAACGGTATTACCGAGTGCCCTACTCCCCCTGGCTTCAACCACACCTACAAGTTTAAGCTGGACCAGTACGGTACTACTTGGTACCACTCCCACTTCTCCACCCAGTACGGTACTGGTGTTGTTGGTACCTTCGTTGTTAACGGCCCTGCTTCCGCCAACTACGATATCGACCTTGGCCCGTACACTATCACCGATTACTGGTACAAGACCGCCGAGGAGATCTTCTCCGAGTTTATCATTCCTTCCCCCGGTATCGGTCCCGCTCCTGACAACATTCTGTTCAATGGTACTGCCGTCTCCGAGTACGGTGGTGAGTATGCTGTCACCACTCTTACTCCCGGCAAGACCCACCGTCTCCGTCTCATCAACCCCTCTGTTGACTCGGAGATGGTTGTGTCCCTGAACAGCCACAACTTCACCATCATCCAGACCGACTTCGTCCCCGTCGAGCCTTACACTGTCGACTCTGTTCTCCTGGCTATTGGCCAGCGTTACGATGTCCTGATCACTGCTGACCAGGCCGTTGACAACTACTGGTTCAACGTCACCTTCCCCAGCAGTGGCGCCTGCGGTTCCGCCCTGGTCGATTTTCCCGCTGCTATCTTCCGCTACGAGGGTGCTGAGGATGCCAACCCCACTGATGTTGGTACCGCTCCTATTGATCTGTCTTGCGATGACAAGATTGACTTCGTTCCCGTTGTCCCCAAGACCGTTCCTACCACCTCCTTCGAAGAACAGGCCGAGGATCAGCACCTCGATGTCACCGTCACCACTCGTCCCTGGCACAACGTTGACTCCCGTGTGTACTGGACTGTCTCGGGATCTAACATGAACATCACCTGGGGTTACCCCACCCTTGCCTACGTCCGCGACAACAGCACCGACTACCCTGAGATTCTCAACGCCTACGACGTCGATGACTCCCTCGAGTGGTCTTACTGGATCATCAACAACGAGCTCGGTGTCCCTCACCCCATCCACCTTCACGGTCACGACTTCTACATCCTCGGCTCTTCCGGTACCGTCGACACTGCCACCGCCTTCAACGCCACGACTGATTTCGAAAAGCTCAACTTCGAGAACCCCACACGCCGTGATGTCACCATGCTTCCCGCTGATGGTTGGTTGGCTATCGCTATGGAGATGAACAACCCCGGTGCTTGGCTCATGCACTGCCACATCGCGTGGCACGTCGGTAACGGTCTGTCCGTTCAGTTCCTCGAGTCTCTGGACACTGTCAAGCAGCAATTCGACCTCGACTCTGTTCTTGAGCCCCTCTGCACTGAGTGGAACGCCTACAACGAGGACGCCACCTTCCAGCAGGAGGACTCCGGTCTGTAAGCGTCTCGCTTCGTTGATTTCCCTTGCCATCTATATACTTCCGCTATCTTTACCCTCCTCGCTACCGGGTTGGTCCCGCTTCTGTTGCAGTCTTTTTGAGAGAGAGTGCTGCCCCAGAAAGAGGCCAACTTCTCCACCAAGCCCTTTATCCTCTTTTATCCTCTGAGAGGCTTGATGATGTTGATTGATCTGATCTCGTTCTCGGTTACTTCTGCCGCTACCAACTCTTTGTACATACCACCCGATTTGGTTGCCGCATGTCTTGTGTCTATAACTCCAGCTTTTTGCTTTTTTGTTTTGCTCTTTGTCGTCTTTTGCTTTGATCTGTAGGGAAAGACAGATTGACACCTTGGCCGCTTTTGTATATACCGCGGTCCTTGATTGTCTTGTGAGGTTCTCGAGTGGCTGGTTTTCGAGTGGTGCTAGTTCACTGCTGGCTTCCAGTGTACTTGATTGTCTGGCACATTGCAGATTGACATACTGATTGTATATATGAATCACTGTTCAGATTACACCTATTGAATATAAGATGTAACCAAAATACAACTGTTCCTATTGTGATTGATTGAATGTATCTTTGCATGCCTGTTACTTTGGATATCCACACTAACGAAACAAATATTATAACTGACACGGTTATGTTAGCCGTCAGATCCTTACTTCCCGCAGGGTTGTCAGATACTCATGGCGTTCCTACATTAAGTATCAACTAATATATCATGTTCATCATATCCATAGTTATTATCAATGTTATCGTCAACAATGACAACCTGCTCACACAGAAACCTTCAATCTGCCGACACATGTGTCTACCTCCTTGTTAGACCGATAGTACTTTTCACACCTGCCAACCCGTGTAACTGGTTTGGCGTCTTTGATAGTTACTGAGGGTTCATTTGGGTAGTGTGAGTCGGCCGGAGGACCCTATCCCCGACAGAACAGCCTAGGCCAGTTCACAGAATCAAACATAAGCTTAAATGTAAATCTACAATCCCACGAACGAATTTCTAACGACGCTGTAATCTGTCAACATCCACGTGCGTTTGTTTGTCATCCATGAGTTAATATGAGAGATTTATGACGTCATGCGAGGAGAACCGCTTCCAGTTCAGTGCCTTACTAGCATCCCATCAGGCTGTTTAAGAGATATCCATATAAGGCACGTCTACAGGTGGAACTTGAGTGTGTCCGTGAAGCCAGCACTCAAAACACTTGGCTGTACGAGCGTAGGGAAATACTATCCGTACACCGCATCCTGAAGTATGTCGCTCCTTACGACCTCATAACTTGCCAAACTAATTCACGGCGACTACCCTTGCATCAACCACCTACAGAAGAGAACCTTGTCCAGCAGGAGTCTTTTCCACTCGCCCGACCTCACCAAGTGCAGCGTCCATGCTGACATGAATGGGAACATCATACTTCCACGGGCAGTCCGCCACCTGCTGTCCCCCCACTGACTACTAGTCCGATAAACCAGGCAGCTTAGACAGACTCCAAGGCATCCGCGAAGATTCCTCTTCGTCCGCGAACAGAACCAACTCAGTCCGTCGCCCGGTACTCTGTTTTATGAGCCCTCCTGACTCTTCGGCTTGCCCTCGCGGCCTTTGGGGCCCCTTGCTTTGGTCACTGTGGAGCTCAAAAGATTACAGATCTCTCGGAACAAAGAATATACGGGTCCTGATCAGTAAATTCAGCTACTATCGTCAAGAAGGACCGCCGTTTCATGTAGAATAGGTTGAGTTCCCAATTTTGCCCCGGCGCTATGGCATTTCACGGCGCCAAAATGTTTACGGTCCTATAAACTATCGCCAGTTGGTACAAGCTTTTTCAAGTGGAAAATATATTTCAAGGCGATTCCACTAGAGTAGATCCGTTTAGCAGTGATATCGGTATACCTATTTGAAACAGCTTACAGAGCTTTACCCCCAAATCAAACGAAATGAGGACCTTTGGACTTTGTTATTATTGTCGTCGTGTTTGATTGCCCGAAAAGGCCGGCTTCCATTCTTCGTGGGAGTTAGAGCCGGTTTTGATGTTATCAGCGGAGGTCATGTTGTAGGATTTCTGTCCCGCTGTTAGCCTGACTTCGGGTCGATAGCCGAAAGGGGCACGTGCACTGCCGTCATCTCCCCGGACCTGACTCACCGGGCTTTTTACCTAGTGGTCCGGTTCCAGTCCTGCGAGCCGGGCTGAAATGGCGGGAATCATTCAGACAGGCGGGTTACCTGAGTGAATCGGTATGTAAATAGCTGCATATCATCGCCTGATTATTCGTTCCTGACACAGTGTTGATATTGTGTGTTACCACATAGATACTAATAGAGGCGCAAATATCTCGTTTATGTAACTGTTAAGATAGCCATAAATGTACACAGCTGATAGTGTATGTATGCACCAGCTAGGTCACCAAAGACTGTGCACTCTTAGGCGGACCAAGCACAAGCAATGAGACGTTGACGACAACTCCAACACAGCCGGCAGAGCCGCATACCCCTTGGGACTGACGGTCTCTTCAAACTATGTTCCACGGGGCGTGAGAAAGGGACCGCATGTTGACGGAGGAAATAGAGGGAAGTTGAAGCTAAAAGACAAGTGGCATACTGCGTTGCTGAAGTCAATGGTGAGACAGGCTGGATGACCAGCGCACACAACAGCTTGATAGCCAAGTCAAAGCCATGTTGATGATCGAGTCACACCCATCGACTATTACTACAAAGATCACAGACATGTTGCCTCCGAGATAAACATAAATTAAAACTTGACACCACTCTGTTAACTCTCAAATTCTGATCTCCTATGGGTGTGATGGATGTCTGTGGCTTCCCTGGCTCAAATCACGAACAGTGACTAATAACTTGCATAGAAATTATCTACAGTATTGTTAGCTACCCTACGACTTTGAGATCGTTCTTGGTGGAGTTTTGGTACCCAAGGTTCTCTCAAGTTTATTCAATGAATGCGGATGTATCTTCAATGTCCCCAAGTGATAATTCAGCATTGTGATATTGAAAGCCATCGTTACCGGCCCTGATGGCAACTTACGGACCAAGAAAACGTCAAGACTCCAATATGCGATGTCAAGGATGAATGTTTGACCATGTAGCATCCCGTCAACAACCAAGAGCGTTGGTATATTACAGAAGAGTCGGTGTCGTGTCATTCAAGAAGAGATAATTCCAAATAAGGTAGTTTTTACCATTTTATGAAACAGTTTGGACCATAGTAACACCAACAAAGTCTAGGGATATTTCAAATGTGTGACTAGCCCGTACTTCGATATCAATCAACACCAAAAATCTCATTTCCCACTCTATATTTCTGCGTTGCAGCTCGGTATACATTGCCTCTGCAGTGAAATTCGGTACTAACCAACTCTTATAGTGTATATTTTGCAGATCGCCGTAAACACCCGATCCTTAGTAACTATGTCTTGACATAAGAAGTACTTAAAACCTCGATAGACAGAAACGGGACTGTCCAAAGTGTCAGACCTTTGCGCTGGAAGCCTTGCGGTATTGTAGCCAAGAGCCTTGCATATGCGGCCAAAACTTTCACATGGATCATTTCATGCGGAGCTTAATGCAGAGCTGACGGGAATAACTTTGCCGGGCCATTGGTTACTGGCGGCAGTTTAAATGTAACTCCGACGAGAGTGAAGTCTTGAAAACCGGCACGGATATAAGGCAGTCAGTACCCGCTTTGAAATCGACGATACCATCGGTATTAAAACGGCATCTCCCTACTTTTCAAACCACCCACTTTCCACGGGTTCGGAACATCGCAACTCCGATGGTCCCATGCATCATGTCCCCATGATCGGCGACTACACTCTCCCGAGAGCGCAAAAGGTGCTTGCTTAACGATTCATTGTGGTTCGCCATTGTATCGTTCACATTGGGAGTCCCGCCAGCCGGTATAACACTATTGCCGGCCCCGGTCCCATTTCATTACAATAGAGAACTTTGGTGTGTGTGGTATCGACGGGGCACGGCTCCCGGGGACTTTCGCCACCGTAAGTGGGTCTAAGAGGTCCGGGATTAATGCCAGCCGGCTGATTCGGGGCTTAATTCATACATTTGCATTCATAGTTGAGACACTGATGAATGTAGGATTCTAAATGAACTAGTAAATAATGTCTCGGAACGTGATATTCTTTCATTAGAACTGTAAATAAAGCACCCAATTTTTGAACCATCACCCCAAGATAGTTTCACAATCAACAAGGGTTATGACCCTATTGTCCAGAATCGACCTGCGATCACGTGCATGATGTCAGTCGTTCGTTCGGACAATCATCGCCTGTTTGCGGGCTATGCCTTGTAAGAAAGATCAACATCCGCAGACGTGATATTCCGGGATTCCACTAACAAAATCATAGCGCCCAAAAACCTCTAGCAGTCTTGCAACACCATGCCCGCCGAAACTCGAGGTATGTTCCTGACATTATCACGATTTTTGTCATGTCCATTCCCAAAGCCACATTAGCATATCGTTTGTAGGGTCGCAAACGCAGGGGACAAAGTCGTATTGACAGGTAAGCTTACGAGTCGTCTTAATATGTGTGTGTCTCTATACATGTGGGTGAGCAATCGGTTAATTGACCAAAGACCTGATGTGTTCTTACACTTCGACGCCGCGGAGAACACGCTCTTGGACTCTTTAGTTTTCAAAACAGGGGTCATAAAAGACCCGGCAGCAAGTATCATGAACTTTTACGGCCCGTACTAGGATATGCTACAACATCACATGGCAGAAGGTGTGCGCCTGGACTTTCACACGGTCTCACACCTGCTGGAAAAATAAGATTAATGTTCGGAAATTCTGGAAGATATAGACTGCTTACAACATACCCAAGTTGATAATAAGGCATAGATGTCGTGAGTCACATAGATTTAATTGCCTAACTGAAAAATTATATGTTACTTTTATTGCTGTCATGCCTACAATTGTTTTAATGTTCGACCCTCATAGTCACGCATAATACATGTCACATCTCGGTCTTCTTTCCAATTGAAGACGCCGTCATTGTCACCAAAATGCGCCCCCAATGGGGCTATGAAGCGCCATGTGTAGGGTTACAATATTTCATGGGGTTACGTGTTACACAGATTAGTGAGATTTCTACAAGTCCTTCAAAATCTTCACACAGACCGCGTGTTAGTGTCGAATGGCAGGCAAAATGACATCCTTGCGTAGACTGGATCGGCAACCTTTAAGCGTGCCTGACAATATTGTCGTCGGCTATAATAGCTCTTCAGGCGACGCTCAAGCAACAAGCTTTTTGTCTCACCATTGAAAAATGCACGTACCAACGACTTTGGGCGGGGACCAATGATTGTCGCGATGTTTGTGTTGGCGGAAGCTACTTGTGCCCGAGTATGTAGAGAATGTACATGTATGTATGTATGTCTATCATTCCATGCCAACACGATGTTCGTATTAGCTGAGTTTTTTGGTCTTCTCTTAGCCCGATGCAGCTTATGGCCAGGTCATACTATGTATAGCTACACAGCTGAGCTCTAAAGGGATTATTCATGTACACATCATTCCTATTCCAGAATCAGGAAGCGGCAAACAGATTACCGAATTTGATGTGCGCGGGGCGTTCCGCCACCAACTTCCCACGTATCTTTCAGACCAACCGGCGTCCATCGCTGTTGCTGGTACTTTAAACGCGGCAGTTGTCACAATCAGCTTCGAGAAGAAGGACTTTTGAAGACTAAAGATTAGTTAAATCGTCCTATTTTTCTAGCGCCATGAACCTTTTTCGGATAGACGAACGCCTCTCAACTGAGCACTACCTAGGGTAATGCAAGCCGCAGTCTACCGCTTTCGAAATCAGTAACTTTACCCTCCGAGACGGACAAAGCACGTGCACAAAAGGCTTGATGACGACGACATGATCAGTAACTATACAATGACTGTTAGGACTTCTTCACGGCTTGTGCGAGAAAGTACGAGAAAGGGGAATTTTACAGTGGTATAGACAGCGAGGAGGGGGTGGCCTATTCGGGGATCGATTAGCTTTGCTCCCTTACCGAACGTATCAGGCAGTGAGACCGGTCATGAATGTCGGCTGGACGGCAAGCTGGGGCGATCTTGATGGATTTCCTGCAGACGCCACGATTCCTATAAAGCCTACGACGATGCCGCCCCAGAAGTGTTGTGTTTCTTTCCTCTTGTCCACCAGATCACCACGTCTATCAATCTCACCTCTCTCTCCCTTCCCCCTTTCTCCTCTGCTCTCTTTGTAAATATTTCCTTTCGTTTGTTTGTCTTTCTTTCGTCTTTTTGACTACCGGATATACTTCCACCACCACCAACCTACAACACAATTGCCTAGCTTGTATATATTTGGCAACCCCCTTTGACCTATACTCAACATGAAGTCTTTCTCCACCGCTCTTACCGGCGCTGCCCTTGCTGGTGCCGCCCTCGGCGAAGCCACCATCGGTAAGCGTGCCGAGTCTTGCAACTCTGCTACCAATCGTACCTGCTGGACCACTGATGGTTTCGATATCAACACCAACTACATGGAGTCATCTCCTACTACCAATGTTACTCGCAAGTATACTTTGGTCGTTGCTGAGATTGAGGACTCCTCAGCCGATGGCTACACCAAGCCCCTGGGTTTGGTCATCAACGGCACATTCCCTGGTAAGTCACAACAACAAGAAATACTCGAATGTCGGGGACAAATTACTAACTCAAACATCTAGGTCCTACTCTTGAGGCCGACTGGGGTGATGAGGTCGAGATCACTGTCATCAACAATATGTCCGTCAACGGTACTTCCACCCATTGGCACGGTTTCCAGATGAAGAACAACAACATCATGGACGGTGTCAACGGTATTACCGAGTGCCCTACTCCTCCTGGCTCCAACAAGACCTATAAGTTCAAGATGGAGCAGTACGGTACTAGTTGGTACCACTCTCACTTCTCCGTCCAGTACGGAAGCGGTGTCGCTGGTGCCTTCGTTGTTAACGGACCTGCCTCTGCCAACTACGATATTGATCTCGGCCCTTACACTATTGCTGATTACTTCTACAAGACTGCCGATGAGATTTACTCCGAGTACATTATTCCCTCGCCTGGTGTCGGCCCTTCGCCCGATAACATCCTGTTCAACGGTACCGCCGTTTCTTCTTACGGTGGTGAATATGCTGTTACCACTCTCACCTCGGGCAAGACTCACCGTCTCCGTCTTCTCAACCCCTCCGTTGACTCCGAGATGATTGTGTCCCTTAACAGCCACAACCTTACCGTTATCCAGACTGACTTTGTCCCCGTTGAGCCCTACACCGTCGACTCCCTGTTCATTGGTATCGGTCAGCGTTACGATGTTCTCATCACCGCCGATCAGGCTGTCGATAACTACTGGTTCAACGTCACCTGGCCCAGCAGCGGCCTTTGCGGTTCCGCTGAGGTCGACTACCCCGCTGCCATCTTCCGCTACGAGGGTGCTGAGGATGCCTACCCTACCGACGTTGGTACCGCTCCCACCGACCAGTCTTGCAACGACATCATCGACTTCGAGCCCATTGTCTCCATCACTGTTCCCTCGACCAACTTCACTGTCCAGGCCGACGACCAGGACTTGGATCTCGCCACTGAGACTAGCACCTGGCATGACGTTGAGGACCGCGTCTACTGGACTGTTAGCGGTTCTAGCATGAACATCACCTGGGGCTACCCTACCCTTGCCTATGTCCGCGACAACGTCACTGACTACCCCAGCCGCCTGAACGCCTACACTGTCGATGACTCACAGTCGTGGTCGTACTGGGTCATTAACAACGGTCTTGGTGTTCCCCACCCTATCCACCTTCACGGTCACGACTTCTACGTCCTCGGTAACTCAGGCACTGTCAGCACTGCTACTACCTTCAACGCCACCACTGACTTCGACTCGCTCAACTTCGCCAACCCCACCCGCCGTGATGTCACCATGCTCCCCGGTAATGGTTGGTTGGTTATTGCCTTCGAGATGAACAACCCGGGTGCCTGGCTCATGCACTGCCACATCGCGTGGCACGCGGGTTCCGGTCTGTCCGTTCAGTTCCTTGAGTCGATGAGCACTGTCGCTGAGATGTTCGACCTTGAGTCTGTTCTTGACCCCATCTGCGACGCGTGGAACACCTACAACGAAGATGCCACTTACCAGCAGACTGACTCTGGTCTGTAAGCGCTTCGCTCTACACGTCCCTTGTCACATATATACTTTCTTCGCTCTTTTACCTGTTTCCTATACCGGGTTGGTCCCATTTCCATGGTAGTCTTTTTGAGAGAGAGACTCGCCTTAGAGAAAGGCCAATTTTCTGCAGAACTCTACCCCTTCTGAGAGGCTAGATGATGTTGATTGATGTGATCTCGTCACCGGTTCCTTTTGCGGCTTCCAAATTTTTGTACATACCAACTCCATTTGGTTTGCCGTTTTTGTATCTACACCAACTTTGGTTTTGCTTTTTTTGCGTCTTCTTTCACTTTTACTTTTGGTCTGTAGGGAAAGTACAGATAGATTTTGTTTCCGCTTTTTTGTCTATAGCGCGGATTTCGAGTCTTGCTGGGTACTTGGCTAGCTACCTTTCTTGCGCTGTTAATGCAGTTCTGGTGGTTGGCTATTTAAGTGTCTAGTACATGGTTAACAGGATTGACGTTTGTATATACCAACTTTTAGATTACAACTAGACTGAATATAGGTTGTAACCAAAATATCTTGCACCATTTTGTGAATGTTTTTGAGTTCCCGATGTCATATGTCTCTTTTAGGTTTCGACTTTCCTCGCGTTCTGACTGTCTAATGTTCATCGAATCTGGTTACCCTAGCCCGAGCAAACATTTTCGTGTTAACATCTTTCTAGTAATCTCCTGGCCCGTGTGACATGTGCAATAGATCACCCACGATAATTCTCCCGTAGTACCGGTGTTTTTGAATGATGGTCATATTAAACTGGAGTCGTCGTTGAAAGGCTAGCTTAGTCATACAAGCTAGTTGTCGCGGAATAAGCTCCTTCCGTTCAAAGATATAACAGCCCTGTGTCACACCAGTCTAATCCTTAATTCAACGTCAGTCTTCCCTGCAGGCAATTGAAAGAAAGAAAATACATTGTGTATTGTCGCAAAATGTCTATAAAAGTCTAATCATCACCCAAAGTCTTAATACCATCTGCCCCAGTCTCGACCACGGTGAAAGCATGTGCATTACCACCTCCACTAGCAGCCTTATCATATGCTCCATCGCTCCGATCGCAAATAACAGCCAACTCCTCATCAGTCAAGACTTGCTCGTTATCAGCAACATCTAGAGCCTTACCATCTGCAACTAGTAGCGACTGTAGCGTCTCATGATCAACATCTTTGCTATCTGGATCTTCATGTGCCTGGCGAATCAAAGACTGTAGATTCCCCTTTTTAATAACAAGCTTTTCAAGTCGTCGCTTAGCAGATGCTGTCTGAAGTAGTGCCTCTTCGACAGTCCCACGGGTAGCAAAACGATACACAATGACAGGACGTGTTTGACCGATACGATGCGACCGATCCTGGGCTTGAAGATCCTGCTGGGGATTCCAATCGCTGTCGAAAAGGATAACTGTGTCTGCAGCAACGAGATTAATTCCCTGACCACCAGCCCGTGTAGATAATAGGAAGATACGGTGCTCGGGATCCGTGTTGAACGTGGCAATAAGGGCGCGCCGGGTAGATTGTGCAGTTCCACCGTCAAGGCGAGCATGAGCGTACTTGCGGAGATCGCAGTAGGCCGAAAGCAAGTCAAGCTGCGTTTTGAATTGGGAAAAAATGAGCACTTTATGGTTATCCTTAAAGAGTGCAGGGAGCAGACGGTCCAACAGTAGCATTTTTCCCGATGCGGAGATAAGTTCGGGGGTAGCGGGGTCACCAGGCGGCCAAGGTTGGAAGAAGTTATGCGGGCTATTACAAACAAGACGCAATTGCATAATTGGATTACCAAGCTTCTTTTTGGAGAGAATCTTCTTCGCCAACACTACGGGGTCATCGGGGTCCGCTTCACCCTTAGCATCTCGTTCAGCCTGCTCCAACTCGGCCTGGTGCACTTCCGCAGCAACTTGCGATTCGAATTCCGCATCGCTAAGAGCGTCATCATCCAGACGGGATTCTGTGTAACTTCGGCGAGGTGTGGCACGACTGCGTGAGCGGGTTTTGCGTGCGGGTGGGAGAGTTGGAGTAGACAGAGAAGCTTTACGTTTACTAGCAGAGTTGGTAGTGGGTTTGATAGTAGGAGAAGGAATTGGCGGAGTTGGAATGGCGGCGGTTTTCCGTCTCGTTCTGGAAGTAGGCTCTGGTTTGGCTGGCTTAGCGGGTACGACGGTGGCGGTGGAGGTGGCGGTCGGTAAGGGTTTATTCTTCATTAGAAGGGTGAAGGCGTTGGGGAGCTCCGTCGTTTTTTTAGCACTTCGGGTCGGTCTTTTTGAAGGCTTCTCCTCGGGCGTCTCTTCACGTTTGACCTTTGGTTCGTTCTTGACTTTACGCTTTGGCCTAGGCTTCTCTTCGGACTCATCTTCGGATTTCACTTCATCCTTAACTTCGGTTTCATCCTCATCCCACTTCTCAATACACTGGACCAATTTCCCTTGTAGATACTCACGGGTATCCTGCTTCTCATCAGTAAGGACCGAGTATAACTCTCGTTGGTCGTTAGTCATCGGCGCATACAACACGTATTCGCGCTTGCGCGGTAGATAAGCAGCCACATCGGCCTTGACACGTCGCAAAAGCAGTGGCTGCAGTACGACGTGGATCTTCTTGACAATGTCGTGTTTCTCGGCATCAGTGATGAAAGATGCTGTGGTACCTTCATCTTGTAAGTCGCTAAAGTCAAACCAATTGTCGAACGCTTCCCAATCAGTAAAGATACTAGGAAGCAGGAAATTCAGTAAAGACCATAACTCTCGCAAACTGTTTTGGAGTGGCGTGCCTGTAATAAGCAACCGTGTGGCTGAGGTAAAAGATTTGAGATCTTGGAAAAGCTTCGAGTTGAAGTTCTTCATTCGGTGACCTTCGTCCTACATGTCATGCAAGGGTTAGAATCTACAGAGGGTTTATAACACGTTCCCAGGAAATCCCTTACAATGATGATGAACTCCCAATTGACCTTGCCTAGAACAGCTTTGTCACGTAGGATAATCTCGTAACTTGTGCAAATCACCGGAAACTTGTCCGTTGGTCGTCTCCCAGTGTAGTACGGCAATACCTCTCTTTCCCAGATGCTAGCACGCTCAGGTGCCGTTCCGTGGTACATAACCACTGGTATAGATGGTGTCCACCTCTCAAACTCATCCATCCAATTGCTCAGTGTACTCAACGGGGCCACAATCAAGTGCGGTCCGAAGTAATTGTCTTGTTCACGTAACAAAGCAATCAAACCAATTGTCTGTACTGTCTTACCCAATCCCATCTCATCAGCCAAAATCCCCGACATGCCCTGCTCACAAATCTCGTACATCCAAGTGACACCCTCCAATTGGTAGTCTCTCATTGTCCCGCCAACCATACACTTGGGCTGCTTTGCCATAGCCAATTCATGGGTACCGAGCGATTTACCCGAAAGGTTAGTACCGACACGGCCCAGGGCGGCAGTCTTCGCTGTGAGAACATTGCTGAAAGCGGCGGTTTGCTTCAGGAGAGTGTCGAGGTCGCGTGCCTTCGCGGCGCGTTCAGCGGCAGTGAGGGGACGACGGCGGACTGCCTTTTTGCGAGCTTTTTTTGGTACGGTGGTGTTTTCCTTCTGGGCCGCGGCCTCGGCGGCTTCAAGAGCATCTTGCGTTATGGACGACATTTCGAATTGGTATATGGATTTGTAGTTGACATGAGAAAGCCGGTCTGCCTACTGATCTCGTTCTCCCTTACACGCGTTGCTGCCTTTCGCGACGTCACGTGACATGCCAATTACGGCCAAAGTGGTTGCTTATCGCTTATCACTTGCTTTCCATTTGCACCCATGTATTCTGCCACTTCTCACCGCTAATGGAGGGGCAAGTAGTCAATCATTCAGTCATCGTGATACCCACCGAAAGCGTCAAAATTCCCTTTCTTCCATTCCGTCCTCAGCCGTCTTTTAATCCTTTAAGCTGCCAAATTCAGCACTCGTTTTCTCCCTCCCGTCACCCTTGCGAGCACCTTAATTCTGGCTCGCTAATTTTTGACAAGCTGTTTTCCGTCTCTGCATTCACCACCGGTCGTATAATCGCCGGTCGTCTGTTCAATACCAATCCGCTAGTCGCTTCCCGTCGTCTTCTCTCAACTTTTCTCAAAATGGCCCCCATCAGCTCCACCACCTACACCCCCGCCGAGCAGGCTGACATTTCGGCCTGGACCGCCAAGGCTGCTGCTGTCGCCACTGACGCTGCCGTCCTTGCCGAACTCAACACTCACCTGGCTACTCGTACCACTGTTCTCGGCACCAAGCCCTCCACCGCCGACACTGCCCTGTACGCCGCTCTTGCTCCCGTTGTTGCCGGCTGGTCCGCTGAGCAGCGGACTGGCGAGAAGGGTCTTCCCAACGTCGTCAGACACGTCGACTTTGTCCAGAACTCGCCCGTTTTCGAGCTCGCTGTTCCCGCCGACAAGAAGGTCCAGGTCAACGTTGATGAGGTCTTGTACGTGAAGCCCCCGGTTGACGCCAAGGCCGAGAAGGAGCGTCTCAAGAAGGAGAAGGCTGCTGCCGCTGCTGCTGCTGCCGCTGGTGGTGCCCCCGCTGCCGCCGCTAAGGATGAGGCTAAGGCTATTCCCGACCGCACCAAGGCCCCTGCTGAGGGTGCCGCTGCTGCCCCCAAGCAAAAGAAGGAGAAGAAGGAGAAGGCCCCCAAGCCACAGAAGGCCCCCGCCGTCACCGCGCCACCCGCTCCTCATCTCATCGACCTCCGTGTCGGTCACATCCTCAAGTGCATTCCCCACCCCGATGCCGACTCCCTGTACGTGTCGACCATTGCTGTTGGTGACAAGTCTGGTGAGGACTACGTTGAGTACGAGGGCCAGCTGTGCCGCACCGTCTGCTCCGGTCTTAACGGTCTGATTCCTCTCGCTGAGATGCAGGGCCGCAAGGTCGTTGTTGTCTGCAACCTTAAGCCCGTCAAGATGCGCGGTATCAAGTCATGTGCCATGGTTCTGGCTGCTTCTCCCCGCCTCAAGGAAGGTGAGGTTGACGACCACAAGGGTCCCGTTGAGTTGGTAACGCCTCCCGAGGGTGCCAAGGCTGGTGAGCGTGTCTTCTTCGAGGGCTGGAAGGGTGAGCCCGAGGGTGTTCTTAACCCCAAGAAGAAGATTTGGGAGATGTTCCAGCCCGGCTTCACCACCACTGACAACCTTGAGGTGGCGTTCGACGCGGCTGTTGTCGAGGCTCTCGGCAAGAAGGAGGTCGGCAAGCTGGTGACGGAGAGCGGCGGTGTGTGCACTGTCAACTCCCTCAAGGGTGCTACCGTGCGGTAAATTGTGTTTTAAAATGTAATATCAAAAAAGATTGGGCCCTATTCTCCTTGTTACTATGTCTTGTGTGTAGTTGTCTGATCTAAAGTGTCTTTGTTTGAATCTCCTACCGAGCGATGCTGTGCTGTGTTGAAATCGAAAGGGTTAATTACATAAGGGTTATACATTATCCCTTTAGACAGGAGTCAAAGCGGACCCCGCAATCCCGGCTCTGTGTATATTTCCTATATGCTCCTCTATTTTCAGTCCCTTTCCTCCGTATCAACCGCCACCAATATGCAGTTTGCCGTAACACACGGTGCGAGCCTGACGAGGGAAACATCGGGTGGTTCGGAACAAATGCGGACGGCGGCGTCGGGGGCCAGACAGTTTAATTGGGTGGAGACAGATTGAGTGGCGGAGGCTGAGGCGAGACAAAGAAAACAGACATTGACTGGTGCCTGAGCCGAAATCCTCACCAATAGTGTCAATGCTGTTGAGTATAGTGATCCTGCCGTGTATTTCTTAGTCCGCTTCTGGGGTAGTCTTTTCCCGTCTGCCTTGACTTTTTTCTGCTGACACTTCTCCAATCTCAAGCGAACCCTCGCCAGTCAGGCATCCGTATTCCCATCCATTCTCACGCCACTAAGCCTATCATCGTTACAGCGACGGCCCGGCCAACCTGGAGACACAAACTATGTCGTGAACACCCACAAAGAACCAAGTAAAGCTTGGCTAACGTAGTACTAAAGCCATCCAGCCAACCTAGAACGCCATATTTTCAGGTATAAAGAAATGATGGTGTGCACTTCACTCGGCATCTTTTTTCTGGTGTTTTCGATGCTTTTTCCGTCACTTTTTTTTGATCGTGTTTTACAGATGCACAGACGGCGCTTAGCCTAAAACGGACTTATATACTAGTATACAGATACATGCACATCTACATAACGTCACTGGGCGTCAGACAGGCACTGCTGTATAGATTTCCGAGGTTGCAAACCAGACACCCCACACATGCATGTAGTCGCCAGCATCAGTAACATCCAATACCGTGGGTTGCAATTTATCAATGTTGCTCCTGTTGTTGCATTACATATTGAAATCTCGTTTCTGCAGCTTCTTTTTGTTCTCTTTCTTTTTTAATTCACTTCATAATCATCACCACTAATAACACCATAATGCCGTCATTAGCGTCGCCACCGGATTCTTCACCAACATCCTCTCCAGCTTCAATATCACATTTGGGAATTCTCTCCGCAGACGAGTCAAAGTCTCGACTGGCGCAATTACAGATCTTATGGGACATCCGATTACCTTCACTCGTTCCCGTCTTGCGGCCTCCATCACCAGTTCAAGAGCGCACCACTGATGCTGAAATCGCCGCTGACGCATTACTTCGCCGTCGTCAACTCGAATCTTCAGCCCTCGCCAAAAAAGATCACTCACTCAAGCGCGCCTTCACTGGCAGAACCAAGAAAACATGGGCTATCCCGGAATTGCTAGATGCGCTTACTGTTCTAGCAAGGGAGGGTGGTGATGCGGGTATCGCAACTGTCTTGCTAGATCGGTTGGAGGGATTAGGGGGAAACATTAACATGGCTGCCACGGGAAAAAGACCAAGTCTTATGGCTCGACGGAAAAGCGATGCGACCATGTCCGCGCCGGAGCGCCCACCTATCTTCCAGACAGCCGTTGAAAAGGGCCACGAAAATCTCGCCAGGATATTCATCACTTACGCCGACCAACATGCTCTCGACACCGCTATTACCACAGCCGCCAACCAACGTAACGCCCCCATGATCTCTCTGTTAGTGTCCCACGGCGCCGATCTTTTTCGCACCCCCGCAGGAGAAACTGCCTTTCGCAACCTCTGCGCCCTTGGTGGCTTGTCAGATATGCTCTGTCCAATCGTGGCCGCCGTGCAGTCCTGCTCTCCTGTGGCCCTTAGTGTGGGCATAGTTGACGCAGTCAAGGCTGGCTGTTTGGATACCCTTCTTGTCCTAGTGCAGAGTACGGGTGACGCTGATCTCAATGGCGGTGAGGCCCTGAAGGCTGCAGTTATGATGGGCCGCAGGGATTTAGTCATGGGGTTGCTCTTGGCAAGGAGACCACCGAGAGCGGCTTCTGCGGAGGCTGCGCTGGATTTACTCTTTCAAGATGGTGGGTTCGGTGGAGATAACGTGGATATCGCGGAGCTGCTTTTGTGCGCCGGGGCTAAGGGAGATGCGGCGGGACGGGCGCTCATCAAGGCAGTCGGTGCAAGTGCTTTGGATACAGCCCGGCTGTTAGTTCGATATGGAGCATCACTTCAGTATCAAGATGGCACTGCAGTGCGCGAGGCTGTCTCCAAGGGAAATACGAATCTATTGTCGGCTCTTTTGGACGGGAATGCGCCACTATCACCCGCAATTGCAAGCGAATGTATAGGCCTAATCCCTGCACACATCGACCAGGACTGCCGAAAAGCGATCTTAACGATGTTGTTGCACAAAGGTGCAAACGGTGATGCCCTCAACAAAGCATTACTAGCAGCTACGAGAGCTGGAGATGAAGCGACTGTCGAGTTACTGGTGACGCCAGCATTTAACGGCACCGTCGGGCGCGAAAGTCCAGGGCGCAAGAGTGTAAACTCACATGCCATAGCCAGCGTTGACTTTAATGATGGCGAGGCCATTTCAATTGCATTGGCAGCCGGTGATTTGGCGATTCTTGTCATTTTGTTACAGGCTGGACCATCGCCGGATACATTGCGTAGTACATTTGTTGGGACTAGGCGACTTTCAAAAGAGGACCGACGAACTGCCATCCAAGCATTTCTCATGGCGGGTCTCCCTTCCGACACGATAACGCTGGAATTCCAGCGCGAGATGGAACAACTACCGGCGCACAGAGACGACCAGTTAATCGCAATTCTACTCAGCTATGCCCCAAGCTCACCCAAATCACCTGACTCCGAGTCATCATTACCGACTGGTTCCGCCGTTGTCAAAGCTATTTCGAGAGAAGATCGAGGTTTATTGGCCACAGTTCTACGACATTCCTCTGGAGAAGCGGCGGCCGAAGGGTTACCATCTGCTGTTGGTATAAATGATCGAGAGATGCGCCGGGAAATGGTTGCTTTACTTTTAGAAGGCGGGGCAGAGTGTGGGAAAGAAGAAGTCGTTGGCGCTGTGCAGAAACTTCTTTCGGAGGATACAGTAGATGTGAAGTTACTCCGGCTGCTTCTGACCCGCGGACAAGCGGACTTGAATATGAGGGGTGGCTCGGTCTTAATAACAGGTGAGTTTCCTTTGAAGAATATCTTGCAACATATGCTAACGAGATTTCTCTTCAAGCTATCGACCACAAGGATACCCTTATTCTTCCGTTAATACTCAAGAACACGACATTGTCCCCAAGAACAGTTACTGCGGCGGTTGCACACCTTCTGAAATCGACCACCACAAAGACTACTACTTCACACCTTTTAGCTCTTCTCCGTCTCCCTTGCGACAAGCTTGCTCTATCAACCCTGCTCCCTCTTGCAGTCGAGTCCTACTTGGCTACGCCATTCACACTAAGATCTACAGCCCCGCTTTCGGCTCTCTTGTCTGCGGGCGCCTCGGTCAACGCCCCAGGAGGTTTAGGATTGGCCCGTGCCGTCGGAAGCGCGCATATGCCACTCACAGAGATGCTTTTGGGTCAAGGAGTCAGTGGAGAAACTGTGGCGGTGGCGTTCCGTCAGGCGGTTAATATTATTGATCCTATGGACCGCTTTACGTTTGTCGAGAGGTTGCTCAAAGTGGGCATCACGCCGCAGGAGGTTGGCATGGCCTTGGTTTACAGTATCAAGAAGTATCCGGAGGACCTCGGCCTACTAAAGCTATTGATTGAAGAGGCTGATGTGTCTGATGGCCAGGCTCTGGAAACAGCAGCAGAAACAGGCCAGGCCACTGTGGTTGCGCTGCTTCTACATAGCAGTCATCCTACATCTGCATTAGATAATGCCTTTTCCAAGGCTTTGCTAGTGTCAGATCGTGCTGCCCGCCTCGAAGTCTGCACAGCGTTGCTGACTGCCCCGGTATCGCCAGGGCTTATCCGGTCATCATTAACTGCAGTGGCACCCCAGGCCGACCTTGACCTTGTGCACCTGCTTGTGCGACAAGGAGCTCAATTGAATGATGTTAGTGGTCAGGCAATCATCCAGGCTGCTCGCACTGGAAAGGTTGAAATGTTGGCTGCTATACTTGAGAATGGCGGAGAGGCTCGTAACAGTGATGCGGAGATGCTGACCGCAGCTTTCCATGCAGCAACGGAGGTGGGAGATTTGGAAAAACGTTTTGGTATTGTGCGGCTTCTGTTGAAGACTGGCAAGGTGCCACAGGATGTTTTGAGTGCCGAGTTACTCACAGCCGCGCGGTATGGGGATGCTGGAATTGGCCTTCTTAAGGTGCTGATGGAGTATGGAGCTGACCCAAACTGGCAGATGGCAGCGGCGCTTTGTGCAGCCACTGAGGCTGCTTCCAGAAAGACTTTGGAGGTTTTGCTTCGCCGGGCGCCAAATTTACCTCACCAAACGAAGCCAACTACCAAGTCTCTTGCTTGTGCCTTGAAGGCGACTTTGAAACTATCTAGGGATACCAGATTGGAGGTAGTCACTTGGTTGTTTGAGGCTGGATTGTTACCCTGTACTGAGGTGCATGAGGCCCTACAGAAGGCTGTAACTTATGACTACGATAGCGGGGAGAAGCCGGATTTGGCGATAATTCAGCTGTTGCTTGAGCATGGGGCTTCTCCAAAATATCACGACTGTGCGCCTCTAATCGCAGCGGCTTCGGTGCCTGAAGTCTCTGTTCTTGAAATCCTGCTGGACAAAGTCGAGGGTGGCATAACCGATGAAGAGGCTCTGACTGTCTTTGAGAATGTCTTCGTCGAGACTGGACGGGACCGATGGATTAGCGAGCCCGGCTACGCTTGTATGAGCTTGTTATTGAGCAAAGGTGCTGCAGGAGAATGCCTTAATGTGGCCCTTTCTGCCTGTGTCAGTGGTGCCAATACTGTGGATCGTCAAACTGTCGCTACCAAGATGGTCACGCTGTTGCTTGGCCATGGTGCTGTTGTTAAGTACGACGGTTTTGCTTGCTTGATGGCGGCGGTTAGGATAGGAAGTTTGGAGATTACCGAAATGTTGCTGTTTTCCCCACTTGATGTCTCCATAACAGAGAAGACAGTGGTGTGTTTGATCGAAGCGGGTCATGCCGAGGATGTTACTGAAAGGATACTTCGCACTTTGGTCAAGAGCTCGCGGGGCAAGATCGAAAGTTCGGGACATACGATTTTCCAGACAGCATTCACACAATGGCCAAACAGCATTGAAATTCCAACCCTACTGTTGGATGTCGGATTCTCGCCGGAGGAAACTATTTACGCGTCACTACCAAACAGGTCGATGGAAGACCTCCCCCTTTTGGTATGGCTATTCGCCGACCCCGCTCGAGATGTTTCTCCGGAAATAATAGACCTGTTGGTCTCTCACGGTGCTAACACCAACTGCAAGACCTCATCTACCGGAACAACTCCACTGATGGCCGCTGTGATTGCCCTCCGCCCGCGCGCTGTGACTCGTTTGGTTATGCACGGTGCGGATGTGAATGCGATCGATGCGACAGGAACCACCCCACTCTTCATGGCAGCGAGTGTTCCTGGCCCTGCGGCCACAGAGATAATAGAGTTACTGTTGGTTATGAAGCCGGACGTGGATGATGGGTCATTACATGCTGCTGCTGGCCGTTTGAACATCGACGGTATGGAAATGTTGTTGCGGGCTGGCCATGCCCCGGACTTTCCAAGTATTCGACATGGTGGACGGAGTGCCTTGGCTGAGATCTGTTTAAATGGTTGTCGGATTCCCGATCAAGAAGCTCCGCCGCCATTGAAACGGACATTACAGAAGGCAATTTCGTTGCTGCTGTCATATCACTCGGATGCACAACTACTGCATCACCACCCTCCAACTTCCACGGCCCCTCCTATTACGATTTTGCACCTTACCTTCTTTTCGCCTGCGCCAGTCACTACATTGACCGCTCTGCTCCAGGCCGGTCTATGGAGGTCACTGTCTGAATCGTGGACTTTGTACACTTACAAAAATCACGTTTACAGCCTCACCCGCTATCTCAACCACTTTCACTGTTCTATGCCGGCACTCGACAAACTGTTGACAATTCTGCGTCTTAATCGCGCCCCAGATACATACTACTCGCTCACCAACCCCCAGCCCCCTGATGCAGTCAACGTTCCTGAAGCTCTTGCTACCGCAGAAGCTGTCCGCATTGCCCAAGAGTCGCAGCGTCGCATGTCTCGTGCCGACCACGCCGAGCGCTTAGCCCAAGTCCGGTCTACAGCTCTCTTACAAACCCAGCTTTCCGAGTCCCAAGCGGCCGCTGACAAGCGCCAAAAGGATTCCCTTCACGTCCAAGAGATCGAGCATCTCCGTGCCCGTCGTGTCGCAGAGATCCACCACATGCGCATGATGACCCAAGAGAAACAACGTCTCTTCCAGCTTGAGCATACGCATCTCCGCTCAGTTGATGCCCTACTAGCAGCCCGGCAATCCCGCGACCGCGACTCCGTCACCACATCCAACAAGAACCTCCTCGACTTTGAATCTAAACTGCACCAAGCCCGCCTTGAAAATCAGCGGACACTTGCGGCAATTCAGTATGATAGACAACAGACAATGGCACGTTTCGAACGGGAGGCCGGTGAGCGGGAGATGGTTAGAATTCGCGCGCAGAAGAATTTGATTAAGGAACAAAGTGCGCTGGCGATGCAGTTGGGTGGGGCGCGGGGCATGACGGGAGCAAAGGCGGGACAACTGGGGTTTGTGGAGGATCTATAACTGGTTAAAGCCGTTTTCTTGTGTAATTTGTTTTGGGGTGGTTAGCCTTTGATGATACATGTCACCTTAATGTTATATAATTTGTTTTGCAACTCAAGAACGAGAAAATAGTGGTCACTTTGACTATGTATGTATAATGCATGTTCAAGTAGCGTTTTGTATAATCCGTGATGGTCGGGTCAAACATGCGAACGTCCACAACGACGATTATACAATCTAGGGTTTAACCCCAACGAAAATACTCGGGCCTAAGCACATTGATCACCGACGACAACTGTACACACAGATGACAGGAGAATAAAGCAAGACAAAAAGATCTTGATTGTGGACTAAAAAGTAACCAATCATAACCTCTTATCCGACCGGAACGGGAAAAGATCAAAGAGACGGACACAATGAAAGTTGGCCACGACAGGAAATCCATATCCATGTTTTAATACTTATCCCAAGTCCTACGCCCCTTGCGCTGTTGAACCTGCGAGAATGATTCCCCTCCAAACACCGATAACCACTGACGCATGACCTCCCTCTCCGCCCCATCACCCTCTGCGCAATCCAACGGGGTCTTCAACTCTCGAGAAACTTGGTTAACACGACCTCCTGCAATTAACAATAGAATGAGACAGCCGACGCTTCCGTGCTTGATGGCACTATGTAATGGTGACTCGCCATCGACAGTGATGAGACATGGATTGGCCCCGTTCCATAGGATGCGGTACATACTCCCCATGTTGTCGGTGACGGCGTATTTCCGGATGTTTGCGGTGTCTTGACCGGGCCTGTAGCGGCGGTTATGTAGGGCGATCATGCGTGGAGAGAAGAATGGGAATTTGGAGATTGATGGGTTGTTGGAGTGGAGGCAGTGATGGTAGTCGCCCATGACATCACGTAGAGTATGTAGTTCTTCAGGCGAGCCATTCATGGAGAGACGGGCTAGGACATGAACCCAGTAGGGGCATCCTGTGGGGTCGAGAACATCAAAGTTGTCGGGGTTACTCAGGAAGCCAAAGGCATCACGAGTAACGCGACCCCAAATAGCCGAGTCGACAAGAGTTTGCCCATTGTCAGGGAAAACGAAAGTGAGTGGGTTATACATAAACGGCTTCGGGGCGTTATCCTTGTCAAGAAGACCTCGTGCGCCGCCTAGAATCGAAACCGCGGCGAAGTACGGTTGCCACACGCTGTCCACGTCAGTCGGGATAGTGAGAGGGGCATAGGGCGGGGCTTGATCTGGGAATGGGCGGGACGGCTTGACAGCGCGGGCGTCATCGATGATTTCGCACATACGTGTGAGGGCCCATTTGAAGGTCTGTTCGTTTTCGCGCTGTTGGAGACAAACTCTGACTAGGTGGTAGAGCATACGGTAAGAGCCTTGCGCTTTGCGACAAAGTGCCTGGAAAGTAGGCTCGTCGAATCCAGAGTTAAGATGCTCCCATAGACCTTTGTGGAAGTCCACTCTGGAGCCCAGGGCGTCTGGATTCAGAGGTAGTCCTGGCATGATTTCATAGACGGGGTCATGTTTGAAGAACGTCTTTTTGCTCTCTTCCCAACGGCAAACACATAGGATTTGTGTGTCGGACTTCAACGGTAGGGGGTTGTCGAAGTATTCATTAAACTGGGCTTCGTCGTCAAAGTCCAAGATGATTCGCGCTCTCTTAGGTAAAAGGCTGCTCCACAGGTCTACCCACGAGACTGACCCACGCTCCCATCCTTCACGACCCTCTGCAAGTGCCCTCTTTAACACTGGATTAGAACTGTCTGGACCACGCTGTAGCAGTAGCTTGAGGAGCCTCTTTAATCCCTTGTCATTTTCCGGTCTCGGCGAGTACAAAGAATACGGGTCACTATCCATGAACAGCCAAAGATTAGTCGGAATATCTTCTCCAGATTCACGTTCAACGGCGGGGTGTTGACGGATGCTTCTCTCCTCGTCTAGTAAACGCTGTACAAACAGAGCGACGTGCGTAGTCTTGTAACGCCCCAAGTTATCAGCCAGCGTAAGCTCGGGGATCTTAGCAGCCAGCCATCTCTTAACAACAGGGGAATTCCACATCCCTTCTTCCTCAAGTAAAACGTGATTGGTGGCCTGGCAAGCCCATGGAGGACTCTTGACGTAAGCGTGGAGCTTTTCGAATTCATTAATGGGCGAAAGGTAGGCGATTAAATCTTCGTAGGCCTTCATGTGGGGAGGTTGGGGTGGTGTCGCTGGACTAATGTGCCGGAAAGTGCGGGCAGGGCTAGTCTGAATAAGGACTTGTTGGTTGACGTCCGGAATTTCCACCGCTGGTATATCGACAGATAAGTGGGGGGCTTCAGGCGTACTTGGTGAAAGTTGATCAAGAATCGATGGCATCGGTTCCGCAACAGTGGCAGGCTCGTGGGGAGCAATATCTGGGTGGCTCAGCAGAACCGGCTCGCTTATGTCGCTATTAACACTCTCGGTATCTGACATGTATCCCCTGGCATGCGCTGGCGGCGTGGTGGGCATGGTAGAAAGTTGGGCCCAGGCCATGTTGTCGAGACCCTCGGCAGCCGAAACCCCGTCGTAAGAAAACTTGTCCGTGATATAGCTGTTTCCATGCTTAACTGAAATCCCCAACAACGATAACTCCCCATTGACTTGTAACCAAGAGATGCGACCGGTGTCACCACCTAGTAGAGTAGCCCAAGTCCTCTCCCCCTCGCGCATGGGACCTAAAAGAAGAAAGACAGCCTGACCGAGTATTAAGGCTAATGGTAAGAGAGTATCGAGATCGTGGTGCATAGACGATTTGACGTGCTCTTGAAGTTTCCGGACATGGCTGCGTAGTAAGCTTTTCAGGGCATACATGCGGAGGTGTGAGCCGTCGGTGCTGTGGCCTATGTTGCGCCAAGTCTGTCGGGCATCAAGCACATCGAGGGCCCGCGGTAAGACGCTTAGAAGGCCGGTAAGAACGCCCATTTGTTGAAAGAGGGTTGAACTCTCAGTCTTGTTGTTCGAGGCCGACATATTGGAGGATGAAGCTGCGTATGTTCAAAAAACGGAGATTTTGGGTTGCTCGCCGGACATGTGCGATGAGCCTTTATATATAGATACCCGAAATGGCCGATATATTGACCAAATGGTGGGGCTAGTATCAAATGACGTCGGGAGTGGGGAGGTCTCCAAGGTCTCCACTTACATGCAGATACTCTAGGCAGCCACAGTTGTATGCAGGGGCTCCATTGGACAGGATGCAAGCATTATGGCGAAGTAGAGTCGCAGCAAGTAATGCGAGAGAAAGAATTTATACCAAGAGGAGTCTATTATGGCCGGGACCGAGTGTGAGGCCCGACGATGGTAACCATCTCCGGCCAGACGGCCATGGTTATCTTATCTTGCTCCAGGGATAGGGATGGTCCGATCAAGACAGAAAAGCACAGACAGTCCTTCCAGGGCCATCAGCCATTTTTGCCTCATTTGGAAAACAACATGTCGATCAAGTCACGACCCTAACCCTGTGGTTTGCGATATCACGTGAGTCGCCTGGGGAATAAAAAACCTTTGGACGTCCAATATATCTAGTGTTGTTTGGTGAATTTTATGCTCAGATGGTGTGCTTCAGAATGTAGCGGCAATCTCCACCGCAAACTGGATTAGTCTAATTGAGAAACTAGGAAGTGTATGTCAAACCGGTGCAATCAACCTATCAATCAAAAGGGTCCACCTCAATGTGCTTCTCCACGGTGCTCGAGAAAGTCTGGTTCTCATCGGCGAATTTCTCATATCCGAACCTCTCGAAAGGGTAATATCTGTGTCATGACACAGTGCTACGTTCATGGGCGATTTCAAGGGCGGTTCATCGTGGCTAAATCTTGATATTTGAGATTTCCCCAGATTCAATTGGCGTTATAGCTTTGCCGCGGTACAACGTGTACAGTAGAGATGACGATAATGAGCGTATTTGAATTGAATGAGGAGGACTAGACTAAAACAAACATGACCCTCAAGAATACACGAGTACTTTGTGAATCGCTCTTGGTTTTAGAGTCAAGCAGATTGGAAAACCCTGTGGCTTAGGGAACGAAGCGTACACAGGATATGTCAGTCCAACTATACCTCCGGACGTAGTAAGCAACATCAGCATAAAAGCCCGAGAAGTATCTTCATCTACTCACCTAGGGTTGCATATCGGCGCCCCCGAGTCTATATTGACGATAGTGAACTGGCTGTGGGGAACAGATCTCTGCCTGTTTGATGGCAGACTCACAATATCATGCGAACTTTGGGGAATGAAACTCCAGAAGTAACCCAACTTGAGATTAACGAAAGACGTGGACTTCAGGGAATCATGGTGTTATGGTGAGCTTTGATAAGAGTCAAACATAGCTCGTTATTTGAATGTCAAAAGCTTGTACCTAAGAGCAGTGAAATCCGGCGTCAGCAATAAAGATAATTGCCAACACAAGCAAAGGTCTATTTTCATTGCGATGCCACCACCCAGCTTGCCGTAGCTAACTCCAAACCTTTGTGGGCCATACTAATGTCAAAATCGCCAAGAGCTCCCAGGTGTAGACGACACTGAGCGTGGCAGTTGCGATGGTAAAGAATTCCGGCGTTTACCCATCAGGCAAGAGCCGTATGCACTTCTTTCCAAAACTAAACTGCTCTGAGGACGTATGCAACTTCCTTAATCGTCGCATTGCTGAAGATTTCATAAGACGGTCAAAAGGTACCTTTGAATTTTCTCGCAATGTTCCTCACGTCTAGTTTTCATCGTCCACTATCGGGAGTTGTGCGAATTGTCCATCCATCATCATCAACATCATCAAGACTATCAGCAGTACTTGGCTATCGACATTCACACACCACAAACATATATAGTAAAGACATCTCTTTGCCCTTCCCAATTTAAATTCAACAACCCAAGCCAATTTAAAAGATCGTTGAGGTAGGCAACCTAATGTTTATTGAACAAGTTTATTTGTTTATATATCTCCAATCTCTTCTCTCTTCAGTTCATGACATTAACAGGCTTCACTTTCACATAGCCTATATCAAAATGCCCCGCTGGCATGTGAATACGTTACATTCCAATCTATACAGTGACAAGAACCCCCCGCGCAACACCTACAACCGTCCGGGCATCGTCAAGAAAAGAGTCCATTGGCCAAAGCCATGCATCGCGTTCAACAGCTGTCGCGGAATTGACCTGAAGCTGACGTCCGTCACCGGGTCTGTCATCCGCCTCTGCTTCCCCGGCATCATCAAGCTCGACAAACCGGCCCTCGACAAAGACATGGAGAACTGGACGGACGGTGAATCCTCAGAGTCCGAAACTGAAATTGAAGAATCTGATGAAAGCGAATCCGAGGCGTCTGAGCTCGAGGCGAGTGATCTGGAGGATGAGGCGGATGTTGAAGTGGAAGATGCATCTTTGGAGGACGAACATATGATTGAAGCGATGGTTGGGCACGGCTTGGCTAGTTTGATAGCACTCGAGGACGACAGCGACAGTGACTCCAGTGAGTCTGAATCTGAGGATCTGTTCAGCCGAAACTCCAGCGATGAAATCGCCTCCGAAGTCAGCATCTCAGAGCCCCCTAAGCGGGTTCAGTTTGTGAAGCTGATTCAGCCAGACAAGCGGATTGAGCCTATCAAGCCTATCGAACCGACCAAGCCCGTTCAGCCGAACAGGCGGGTTCAGCC